>JAJLSF010000086.1:0-12002 GCA_030567395.1 Citeromyces hawaiiensis
CCGAAAAACAGACACTCATTACTTCCATCTTCGAGGTTTTCTATTCAGATATAGGTGGTTTAACTGCAGAGAAGTCCAAAGGTGAGTAAGGTATCTGGAAGTGTCTGTAAAGGATGTAAGCCGTCACCTTCTGATCTCCTAGATCAAGAGGCCATTCCGAAAGTCAGATAACGTGACAAGTGAATGGGCGCGTGGTAGCATCGTAGTCATTTGCAGTGACTGCTTTGTTTGGCCGTTGCATTGTGGCTATGGGTGATGAAGTTGTGCTTATTTGGCCAAAAAATAATTGGGCAGAGACTCAATTGATCTTTCATGTGAAAGAAAGCGAGTTTATACCACGTATACGTCTAAGCGAAACTTCTTCGTGTAGGAACCTATTTGTATCTTCAAAAGTGTGTAACCTTTAACATAAATGCCTAATCTGCCACTCAAAGCAAGGAACATTATCATCTTTCTTGGTAATTCACGACCTGACCTCAAGTTTTGAACATAGAAACGATCCATTGCATTCGTGTTACTAAAAGATGCAGCAAGAAACGGTCTGAAAACTGCAAGTGTTTCGGAAAACGATATCTGTTACCTCACACAGCTAGCGAGGATAACGATATTTGCGAACCGGCCAAGATGGAGATCAATAGCAGAACCCATAATGCGGATGTTTTTGCTGTTCACGGGCAGTGGACTGGAGTCTTTTTGAGATTAATGTGATCAGCCAAGAGATCCGCTCAAAAACCTCTGTGAAAACCTGCAACTTTGGCATTACCTCTCAGAACTGAATCTCACATTTGCAGCCCACCAATGGTTTCCGTAAAATCATTGTCCCGTTAAGACGCCATCGCAGACCTTCAGCATCTGAGTTGCCAAAAAGAGCATGCAAGTACTGTTAGCACTGCAATCAACTTTTTCTTTATCGTGAAGCTTGACGAAAAACCACCACTTCTCATAAGGGTTTATCTATTCCTTTATGGGTAAAGAAAAAGCCAGAGTTGTCTAGATGATTGCCTTGACCTCATTCTAGAACGTTGAGAGAATCAGTTAAAAACTCCTATAGTAAATCAACAGGTGAGTACTGATCAACTTCCAACGAGCCACAGTAGATTCCTGCTACTATTATAGAGCCAAACTGGAACATCACCATGCATTGGGTTGGCTTATGCATCTGAATGCCAGCAACCACTGTGATTTCTAGAGTAGCAGTCTTTGAACAAATGTATTACAAAGAAAAGATCGAGGTTGGACTTTCTACGCTGTATAATCACCGGACGAAGAGCCTCTTTAACAAGAACAAGCCGGTAAGTTGCAGAGAGTCCTAAATGAGTGTTGCTTACAACAAAATGCCCAATTGCTCTGGGTAACTAGGAATTGCAGAATTTTATTCTTCACACATCCTCTCAGCTTCCTTCTATACGGCCAATATCTTCGACTCCCAATAATGAACAGTTCTCATCCCGCGGATCAAGAATTTGGTATACAGTTGAAGTTTCCAGTGAGTCACTCACTTTTACTTCCAGCTCCTCATCACATCGTGTCAAGTTGATCATTGCTACCATTGCCCTTTATCAGTCCCGTGCTTCTCCAGAGATTAAACTGAGAAAGGAATAAATCTTTGATCATTCATGAGCTTCAGGTAGTCAATCTCGAGCTCTTTAGGCGTCCTTCCTCAAACGCATCGAGGAGATTTGGAGCGACCGATAAACAATAGCTCATACCTATCCGAGCGGGTAGCTTTGCTGTAAAACCACATAGTTTTCAGCCTTTCCTTAAAAAACTATATGATGAGCCTGAATCAACGAAAACAGACATGATTTCTTGATAGGCTATATATCCGAGAAGACACTGTGATTATACCCTATCTAGTTGAGTATGATCAATATTAATATCTCCCCTCGTTCTAAGGGGCTATGAGCCCTGATGCGCCAAAACTAGGCATCAGGGTACTATGGGCTAAGATATCTCCTCCGTTCTCTTGGAGCTAAAATCTCCCTCGACACACTGCTTGTGATCTCTGGAAAATTGGGTCATGACCACAGTCCTCATGGGACGACCGATCTACCCTCTGAACCACTATCCGATAGACGGAACAACACCGCCGGTGAGGATCTTTGCTGCCTGAATATTCTACCACTAAACCTGTTGCTTGGGAAATCAGATCCTTAGTGAAAAAATTTCTAACCTCATTTCTCATCATTAATTTTCTGCCACTTATTCGGGTGGAAACTCCGATCGACCGTCGATCAAAGATGTACTCTACTCTCTTCAACCAATCAACTTTCGTCCCTTGATGAAAAATACTCCACAGCGACATGCAGTTGAAGGGGGCTAGAGCATCATCGGGCAGTCTGAACTCTTTCGACCGTACCGCAAAGAGTGCAGTCCACTTTTGAAAATGGTATTTACGCTGACTTCTAACTATTCATCATTATCACGTTCCTTCCTTACACATCGAATACTGTAGCGGCAGTATATTCATACAAGACGTGAGTGCAATCGACACGATTGTAGCGGTTTTTCCTATTTCACCAACTAACAGGCTCGTAGTTTCTAATGACACATGACCTTCAAGGGGTCAGTTGGAACTTATGTTCCATATGAAGCTCACGTGACATTAAGTGCATGAAGATGCATATCGTTCATGCACGACGGACTATATAAGTAGCTGTTATATTCCTCAATACTTTGAGTGAGTCCGAATATATCTTAGTACCCATAGTACCCATTCTAAGAAGTCCTTTTCTCAATGTATCCAGATTGAAAAGCTTGAGGGCCAATATACAATCGTCATTAAATAATTTACGTAGACCAGAAGGGCACATATTGTCTCCCTCACCCAATTTAATTCGGCACTTGGCCCACAACTCATACAATACCTTCATTCAAGCTATTACTGAATCAACTATATAAATCATCTTCCTCACCACCTTCGAAAGCAGCACCTCCAGACTGTCCGTCCTCTGCAGGCAGCGTGGCGTTGTCGGAGAACCTAAAGTTAGAGAACTGGCCCTTGGAAGATTGCAGCTGGTTAGCGTACGCTTCGTACCGTCTGAGCTCAGCGTCAGAAACGGACCGTTTGGCCGTTTTCATAGCCTCTTCAAAGTGGCCTCTGGAGATATAAGGAACAGGGTCCTCTTCTGGTTCACCGGTCATTTCCACATCTTCAGATTTTACTTCTTCACCCTTTGCAGCAGCTTCGGCTTCCTTGGCAGCCAGAGACTCTCTCTGAGCTTCGATGGAATCCTTGATGGCAAATTTGGCTGCTCTTTGAGCAATGTACGAAAGATCAGCACCGGAAAAGCCGTGAGTAGTTTTCGCAATCTCCTCGAGGCTCAAACCAGGCTCCAAAGGAGACTTTCTCAGCTGAGCGCTCAAGATGGACAATCTAGCCTTTTCGTCAGGCAGAGGAACATATATAAGCTGGTCTAATCTACCGGGTCTCAAAATAGCAGGATCGATTTGGTCCGGTCTGTTGGTGGCACCGATGATGAACACGTTCTTTTTCGAGTTCATACCATCCATCTCCGTCAACAGCTGGTTAACAACTCTGTCAGAAGCTCCACCAGCATCTCCCTGAGAACCACCACGTGACTTGGCAATGGAATCGAGCTCGTCGAGGAACACAACGGTTGGAGCCGCAGCTCTGGCCTTGTCAAAGATATCACGGATATTTGACTCAGACTCACCGTACCACATACTCAGAAGCTCGGGACCTTTCACAGAAATGAAATTGGCAGACACTTCGGTAGCCACAGCTTTGGCCAAAAGAGTCTTACCGGTACCTGGGGGACCGAAGAACAAGACACCCTTAGAAGGCGAAAGCCCGAATTTGGCGTACTGTTCTGGGTGCAAAACGGGATACTCTACGGTTTCCTTAAGCTCTTCCTTGATCTTGTCCAGTCCACCGATATCGTCCCAGGTAACGTTGACCGACTCGACAACGGTTTCACGGAGCGCAGACGGGTTGGAGTTGCCCAGAGCAAATCTAAAGTTTTCCATGGTTACTCCAAGCGAGTCCAAAACTTCCGCATCGATGGTTTCCTCTTCGAGATCGATCAGATCCATCTTTTCACGGATTTGCTGCATGGCGGCTTCAGAACACAGAGACGCGATATCGGCACCAACGTAACCGTGGGTTTCCTGAGCAATAGACTCGAGCTCCACGTTGTCGCCGAGCTTCATGTTCTTTGTGTGGATTCTCAAACACTCCAGTCTTCCTGTAGCGTCCGGAATTCCGATATCCACTTCTCTGTCGAATCTGCCAAATCTTCTGAGAGCCGGGTCGATAGAGTTGGGTCTGTTGGTAGCGGCGATCACCACGGTGTTGGATCTGGCCTTCATTCCGTCCATCAGCGTGAGCAGCTGCGAAACAACTCTTCTTTCAACTTCTCCATTGGTCTTGTCACGCTTGGGGGCGATAGAGTCGATCTCGTCGATAAAGATGATGGAGGGAGAGTTTTTCTCCGCCTCTTCAAAAGCCTTTCTCAAGTTGGACTCACTCTCTCCCGCCATCTTTGACATGATCTCCGGACCGTTGATCAAAAAGAAAAACGCACCCGTCTCGTTTGCAACGGCTCTCGCCATTAGCGTTTTACCCGTTCCCGGAGGCCCGTACATCAAAATTCCCTTTGGTGGCTTAATACCAATAGCTTTGAAAAGCTGAGGATGTCTCAAAGGCAGCTCTACGAGTTCTCTGATTTGCGCCATCTGTTTTCTGCACCCGCCAATATCGTCGTATCCCACGTCCGCCATGTTGTTCTCTTCGTCCTCTCTGTTGATGGGTTCGCCCTCACAGTGGATAATGGTATCCTGAGCCACTATGGCGTACTCGGGAGGATCAACCTCCACCACCTTAAATTCCACTTGTCTCATTCCACCTCTCACAGTGAACAAATCGCCCTTTCTAACAGGTCTATAAGCCTCTACAAAGTATGGCTTCAGGTATACGTCAAACAGCGATCCTGTGATGCCTTCTACTGTATCGGCAATCGGCAAAACCGAGATCCGAGAGGCGTATTTGATATCGGGACACGCATGGATAGAAACAATATCCCCGAGTCTTACCCTTAAATTGCTACGAACAACACGGTTGATCCTAGCAACTCCGTCTTCCATATCGTCGTCAGCAAGCACAATCAGTACCGTGTCTTTTCTCTTCTTCCCCTTTACCAAAACGGTGTCGCCGCGGAAGAGCTGTAATAACTCCATCGTATTGGAAGACATGGAGATCACGGAGTTGTCATCATTGACAGCGTCGTCCACAATCAAAGCGTTATCCTTCTTTTTTCTTCTCAAAATGGCAGTGGCAGTAGCGTCTTCAGGCGCAATTTCCGCTCCGGAAGCATCGAGCAATGGTTTCTTTTCGTCAACCATGTTGGGTGTTGGTGTACTGAGGAGTTATCTTTGCCACTGAGTCGTGTGGAGGAGAGGTGTACGGGTGGAGAAAAGCTGAATTTTTCCTCTTCTTCTCGCAATAATTCCCGCTTTTCGTAATTCTGGACACGGGATGACTGTGTCGTCAGAGATACGTGGGATACAGTCAAGCAGATATTGTATATGTGGTCATATTATATTTTGCGGCTGTTTCATGTACACGAAGAACAGAATTGCCAATTTTCTCTTAGCCGTGAGATAGTCTTACCACATTAGAATGTCTTTGACCTAGACTATCGAATAAATCCTCATGTATAAAAACCTCGCAAATATGACACTCTCCCACTTTTTTCTCCAGCTTGGGCTAATCAAAGAGAGGCTTTCCTCATGTCAAGGGCCCAGGTATCAAAGTGGCCGGAAATGACTTTGATCACTTTGAATCATATTGTATCACGCATCATGACAGTCCTCGTTGTGTTTTTGAAACAAATAATTCATTGACATACCACAGGCATGTTTGGCTTCGTCGACTTTAAACTGCATTCGATGCTCTAGATCTGGTAGTTGCAAAAGGAAATAGATATAGCCTCAAGCTTGCAACGCTGCCGAAGCAGTTCTTACAAGTTGTAATGCCAAATGTACCTCAGCTGCGGTTGCTGGCTGGAATTACTGTTCAAAAATGGTTAATTCCTCTTTCCTGTATAAAAACAAACTACGTGACTCGCTCAATGGCATCAGCTTTTGCAAAAAAACCGAGACCCAAGCTCTTCGGCCTGTACGCGGAAGACTTGGTGTTGACCGTGACACTAGGACCCGAGGAGTTCGTTTATTATGAAACGGCATGCCTGTATCTCGGCCTTGAGGCATTTCAAATCATCCACCGATGCCATTTCTGAAAAGCTCGTAACGTGCCTGGTAGACCCCGACTACCACTCGATGTCAAAGCCATTCCGTGTTTTTAAAAGATCAAGGAGTGCGCCGCTTGAGCAGAGCCAGTTAACGAGTAAGTGCTTGCTATTGAGATAGGCCGATTCAATGACTAAGTGTTTACGATGTGACTGAGTGAAAGCTGGAAGTATATAAACGTATTGAAAATGCGGTCATAACAAGGACATAAGGGACAAGCTTCAATTAAACTCGTTCTTTTGTTCTCAAATTGATGGGGTATTGGGCGAAAGAGTGATGCAGTCGCTTGAGGTGACTATCGCAGTAGCACAGCGTGTTTGCGAGTTTCGTTTAAAGGAAAAAAAATAGATATGTGTTGTATTCGATTTCCTCTATCCTCGAATATATAATAGGTAAAAGATGTGGTCTCATATATACAGTAGAAAAGGTGGAGAAGAAAGGAGAGCAATGGAGCTGAAATAGATTAGCCAGATCACATGCTGCCAGAGTAGTAAAGTATAGCAGAGAGGCATGTTCACGTGACCCTTGTTGGCACGTGAACATTATGTCGCATCCACACACCTCGGTCTGATATGCGGCAGACAGACCGGACTATAAATGGGAGCGAATCGTATGCAGTCCTGACCGGTATTTCATAGTTTACAGTATGCCATGCGCAATATTTCCCCTCACATTCACCTATTATGTTGTGCTATATAATCAAAATTGTATCCTGAAGAGATACCTTTCTTCGCAACCAGACATTATTGTCTGTTTGGTTTCCAATGCAAAAGCCTTTGTTGAACCATGAGCTGAACATGTAGAGGGCAAAGAGGCCAATTACGGATCTGTTGAGACGCGATGGCAACATCGCTTGACAGGAACAGATTACAAGGAATATGTTAGGACAAGTGGAGAAGCAACTAGCCGCTTTCATGGCCGCTTTTTATAAAGACAGGTCTGATTCATGCATCAGGTATCACTTGGTGTATGGTCTCGAGACTCGGTGACAATCGTTACATTTGTACTGGCATATCCGATCATACAAGATTCAGTATATGGATGACACACGCCAATAAAGCGCTTCAAACCTAGCACAGAATCGGCGTTGGATAATCAAACTGCCTGAGTGCCAGCCGTATTCAAGCGGGTAAACTCTGGGTAAACTGGTGGACCCACTTGAAGAGGAGCTGGATTTTTTCGGCAAGAGCGAATTTATGTCTGATGGGTGCTTTGAACAATTGATTTCCCAGCTCTTTGAAAAGGAAAAAACGTGTCAAAATTAGCACCCTGATGATATTTTTCCGATCGCATTCTTGAAGAAAAACTCCAGTGATCTGAGTTTGATCTTGAAAGATGTATAGCCTCTCATGTGGTGAATCCGACCGTGGATGTTCTGCAGAATGTTGTAGATGAGGAAGTTGCGCATGAGGACTTTACAGTCTCCTCAGAAAATCCATATGAATACTACTTTGACACTGAATTAACTGGCTCGGTTGTTTTAAGTGATACGAATGTGATCAGAAAATATCCCGAGTATGCACCTGTTCTTATTGGTGAGGTTAAAAAACCTTGCCTGCTGAAAAACTGCCAGGTGACTGTTATCCCGACAAGAAGGAGAATTTCAACACCCTGGAAGACTTTCATAGGCAAATTTTGGGACGGAGGTTTGCGAATAGGGCTGACCGGGCCATTTTCACAGATGGTGAAACGTATGTTCTAATGAGAATCAATCACAAGGTACTGAAAGATCTTAAAAAGCGCTCATCGCATACAAAATACGTCTCTTGTATTACACAATCGTGCAGCGTGACTCTTCAGGCATAACGGTGCCGCTGGCACTCACTGCGTTTTTTTTTTTGAAAGCATGTCCTTGTCACAGAGAAGGAATCAAGGAGATAATGGAAGAAATGGACGGATGTTTTGTTACAAAGAGTAGCGGAAAAATGCATCAAGATATCGAGGAAAAGTGCGCCAAGGTTTCACCAAAGTCTCTGAAAAAGATGAAAACTAGCAGAGCACCAGGCGATTGTTGAGCTTGTTCAGGAGGTTGGAATGTCGAAGCAAAAGGAAATTCAAGTAGGAGCATCGTTAAATTCTCACGTCTTCCGGTTACTGGATCATCGTTCGGATGAACTTATAGCTAAAATATCTGAGCTGAACCGCGGGTCCTTTGCTTTAATAGGCATTTGACTGCTTAAAGTCAATAAACCCTCGCCCAGGACACACAAGGTGAAAGAAGAGGGGAATGGTATCGCAGTTCAAATTAAGCTGCTTCAAGGAACGATCAGTGTACCGAAGGTTAAACCAGCTACCTGATTTTAGTTGCTGTTATTTGGACCCACCGGTGCTTTACGTCAATTTTAAGGCTGACAAATTGAATGAGGCAATGGGGCCAACGATGATAGAGACTGAGCACCTCGTGAAGCCATTCCCTGGAAAGAACGTGAATTTCTATAATAAGGCGTTGCAACAGCTCGATGTCATTCATAATGGAGGCATTTCACACAACGATATCAGACAGGGCATCATTCTTTGCATACAACTGAGTGGTGAATGCAGGGTCTACTTTATTGATTTTTCTTTTTCAACAGGAAGGAACTGTTATAGGATAAGTCGGAGGAGCGCAATGCTAAAGATTTGGTGAAGTTGAAAGCTGCGTTTAAGATTCAGTGAAAGGAGTGCCATTATTGCGACGAGGCGTAAGCTTCAAAGCTATAAATTTTGGGTTAATTAGGCAATGATCCCTGTGTTGGAGAGTGAGTATTACTATACGACTAACCAAATAGATCTATACCGTAAAGCCAGTCTATGGTCTAACAATGTGGATTGGATTCATGAGGCACGACGCCTGTTTTAATATATAAAAGAAGCTTAAAGCTACTTTATGAGAGAGAGCCGATCTGAGCATCTATCGGTTCTCCTGTTTTGCATAAGTCCATTGGTTTTATCTGCTCCACTGCAGGGTGCATTGCGTGCTGCAGTAGACCGCATAGAAATCCTATAAAGGACATTGCGAAGAGGGTTAGGGTGGCAACATGACCGCCCCAGAGGCCGAAGGGCCTGAGGATGCAATTAGCAACCCGAATCTCCTCCGGGTGATATTGTATATCGAGGTACTACTCGAGTGATTATAGGTAACGTTATACTACTGAGATCGAAGAGTGGATAAGACCTTATGCTTGCAATTATATAATAAGAGGCAACGTGCATTATCAGGAATAATGTGACGGTGATCTAAGCAATATAGACTCTGTTGAGCTCTAGACTTATGCATTTGTTGGTTAAAGGAGGAGATGATAGCTGCCAGACATGGTAGGTAAAAAAGGAGAGGTTTCGGTGCTTTAAAGTTAGAGGTAATTCGGAAGATGTGCACACAATTGGAAAGCGATTTATAGTGAAGTCAAAGGACACACACTAAGAATATTGTCAATACAGATTTACCCGCTTTAACATCCTTTTTATTTGACATGGTAACCGCCGGTACAAAAGATCTCGTTGATATGTTCCTAAATGAATTTCGTTTGTGAACGCTCGAAGCGCTGCATAGTACCCTCAGTAGCTTCATATAGTCGCATTCGAGTGAACGAAATATTTCCAGAATACACCTAAACTTACGACTGCTTATCGAGACCATACGAGAACACATACTGATTGATATCGGTGCCGTACAGGAAAATCGAGAGTGGCCCTGTTGTTTACATTCTAAAGCATGTGATTTATCCTTTTTCCGCATATGAAACTTCCGTTTTAGTGAAGCAGTCATTATAAGGCTAAGCTCACCTAAAGTGATGCAGGATATACACACTATTCACACTGCGAGGTACATGAAGGGTATGCACGTTCATGCACGAATGAAGGAATGAAGGAATGGTTCCATCTAGAACGTCCGACTAATACAAGACACCGCATACCTTCAAGAATTTGACTCACCTCAAACATTGGGAGGGCAATAGAACAATAGAAGTAACTATAAATAGCCTTCTCTGCAGTGTGGGGTCATACACGTTATGCCTGATTACTTACTTGCAACACTGATTGATCAGCAATGAGGGGAAAGACGGACGTCCGTGAAGAACAAGTGATCTCCAAAGTAGAGTATATAAGCAGTAGAAGAAAATTGCAAAGATAACCCTAAAAAATGTCACACAACGCTTCTGTTGTACTGATAAAGGTGAACAGAATAGTTTTCGAAGACCGACCAGTCCCTGAGATAACCGATCCTCATTACGTCAAGATTGCAATTAAAAAAACCGGTATTTGTGGGTCCGATGTGCATTACTATGCAACTGGCCGCTGCGGCTCTTTTAAAAAAACCTATTGTTCTGGGTCACGAGTCCAGTGGTGAGATTGTAGAAGTTGGTTCCCAAGTGAAAAATTTAAAGCCAGGTGATAGAGTGGCTTGCGAGCCCGGAGTTCCATCCCGTTACTCGTATGAGTATAAATCTGGTGACTATAACATGTGTCCCGATATGGACTTCGCTGCGACTCCGCCAACTGATCCGAATTCAAAGTCAAACGGAGACGGAACACTGTGCCGCTACTTCTTGCTGCCTGAGAACAACTGCTACATTGTGTGTAACAACATTTCGTTGGACGGAGCGGCCGTTGTTGAGCCTCTGTCTGTTGCTGTGCACGCAATCAGAGCCTCGTGTTTAAAATTCGGTGATAGACTCGCTGTTTTTGGAGCCGGTCCCATCGGTTTACTTGTAGCAAGTGTCGGGAAGGCATACAGAGCCACTGATACCTTGATGGTTGACATTGACGACGACAGGCTCAAATTTGCTAGAGACGTGTTGAAAGTCACCATTCAAACATACAATTCGAGGCGCGATATAGGACTATCACTTGAAGAGATAAGAGAAGCACATCTTGAAGCCTTTAATGGTAAGCCCGCCACAGTGAGCATTGACGCTACAGGTAATGCTCTTTGTATAAGCGCAGCTATCAACTTGTTGGGTTTAAAGGGGTCCTATGTGCAGGTAGGGATGGGTGGTGAAACTATGGATGGGTTTCCTATGGCCGCTGTGTGCGAGAGAGAGCTCACTGTCAAGGGTTCCTTTAGGTGCGGTGTTGACGACTATGCCTTAGCGGTACAGCTTCTCGAGACGGGAAAAGTTGATGTCAAGCCGTTGATAACATTTCAAGTTTGAGCAAGCGGTGGAGGCTTACGAGCTTGTAAAGTCAGGCAAGGCTATCAAGGCTATTATTGATGGGCCAGAATGATTGCTTATTTATGGATGTAGATTGTTACAATCCAATACGTCGACTTGGAGGTGGTCCTTGTACGGCAATGAGTGCATTCGGATGTTTCAGTTGTCACCGTTGTGTCTTAATCCTCTCTGTCAACATTCGTTATTTATCAAGGATCGTTCGAAAGGCTCCATTCGGTGGTTTAATACTTTCAAGAAACCTTAACTACAACCTTGCACGGTTTTTTCTCAGAGAGTTTGGCAGCTAAAATTTAAGACCTTTTTCCAGATTGCAAAGATTCGAGCCAGACAAAGCATCAGCCAGTCTCGCGTTCATTTCAAACTGGGAAAGGTGGAGTAGGCGTCCTTGATAAAAAATAGAGAGCACGACCCATGACCCAATCGAGAAGTCGCTAGCATTGCTGCTGGTGAAGCTTGGCCTCAATGCAGCTTCTCGTCAGTGGCTTGCCGTCATTGTGCATCCCCAGCTTTTACGAAGAATGGGCAATCTTGTAAAGTCGTGGGATTGTGGAAAGCTTTTCCTGCGGCGGAAGTATTTGT
>JAJLSF010000087.1:0-11970 GCA_030567395.1 Citeromyces hawaiiensis
GACTGTGTACGAGGAGGTTCCACCCAAGAATCTGTGGGAAAAGTTTTGGAACTTTCTATTATAGAGTGCACATCACTAAGGGATTTCTTTCGTGAGTTTGAAGTTTTATACAAGTTTGACGCTGTAGATGTCGAATATTTCATAGCGCCTATGAGGGGCCATCGCAATGCGTTTTGTATTTTCTGAGACGTATATAATTAAGTCATGAAATGAACCGATGAAGGGGGAGTCTGTCATTACGTGTCAATAGATGGCTGCCAGTGCCTTTCTTTCGTAGGAAACACGTCTATGTCCTCATACCGACGGAGTACAAAGTCTCGCGGCAGATCGTGAGCTTTAATAAAAAAAGCTAGCCATGATTATTTTCAAGAGATTAAATTCCCCTAAGCATTGATAATATATCTCTTGTAACGGTCATCATCTGCATATGCAAAACCACAAGCTCGGCAAGAACTAATAGATGGACTGTGTCGGCTTAGAATCAGAGGAACGTCAATCCAATGACATCATTCACTTAATCAGCTCCCTTGAAGAGTTTCACTATCAGCAGAAGATTAAGGGTCACCAGATCCTGCGGATTTTATCTGATCTTTTTTCAGACCCTAGATCAAGATCAGGTCAGATCCGAAATATTGACAAAGGTTGAAAGATTTCAAATCTAAAATCGGTTCGAAAACAGAGGTTTACTTTGTAACTATCTAGTTTTTTCAATGTAAATGTTATGTGTACGTATAATCAACACATTTTCGAAAACATAATTGCAGAAAGGTGCATATTTCTTTATTCTAGATTCGGGGAGATCAGACATTTTAAGATCCGAATCTGATCTTTTCTCGGACCCCGGATTTAGATCCTGGATCTGGTGACCAGTACAGAAGATGCGTTTAAATTGAAAGTTTTGTTGCATCTCGAATGATCTATTCTTCGCACAACTGAATTTACCTCTTTGTGACAGACGATTTTGAAGTGGCAGCAGTTTAGATGTCTGTCGAACTCACTCGACGGAAAGTCAAGTACCGTGACTAAACGAGGTCCTCAATCAAGAAGACAGAGCGAAAGGCTTAGGCTCCCGGCCCATTTTGTAGCTCTCATAATGGCGACTGAGGAAAGCTCTGCTCTTTTCTTCACACCGCGAAAAGCGTGGTCCTCAATTGAGAAGTTTCGCCATTTTATTCCTAGTTTTCAACGGGGTTCATAATGAGGCATATTTTTCTTGATGCTGTGAAATTGATTCAGTTAAGCATCCTAGTTGTTGGATTTGACTGAAGCAGAAGGAATTCTCATACAGAAGTGTCTTGACGGGAAGGATATTTCACTATGGACAAATGAGATAGGTACATATTCTTGGACTCTCGACGATCGTTGGCATAAAATAATCGTATATTACTCTCCCGGAGAGAGCCTGAGCCTTCGGTGGTATTACGGTAGACTTTTTACGATCTGCTGAGAGTATGCCTCTCTTGTCCTAGTTGTTTCTAACAAACACCTTGTTGGATAGCGAACGTAAGTGAAGTATATGTTACTATCAAACGTACGCCGCAAAGCCCATCTGTGGTCCATTATAATAGCAAAATGGATAGGAAGAGGTGTACTAATACCTGCTTCCATGTAGTGACGAAAGTCAAAAAGTCCTACGGAGAGAGTTTGATTCGAGATCAGTCGGCTCTCTTAGCACAAGTCCATACTAGATGATCGCTTCATCGCTCTATGCGATTGAGCGCATATGCTGACAACATATGCGTGGGGTTACATAATAGTATTGAGTATACTTTTCCAGGAAGGCCGGATTGGCCTGCGGTTACGTAAAAGGTAACCCGAATCTCCCTTGGTGAGTTTTTGGTCGGAGGCATCCGATATTAGATTCAAATAGCTGCAAGATATGCATAAGTGCAGCATTAACTACGTAATGTGCATGAATCATGTCGCCAAAATCGGACAGGAAATTGATTCCGGGATTCCGAGGCGTATGCGAATGACGTGATTGGTTCCTCAACGGCTCTCACTACGGCGTTAACGGGATAAGGGAGAAATGGCTGCATGCAGACGGTAGACGTATAAGGTTGGTGTTTCGCACAGCGAAAGGATAGATAGAAAGAAACCATCACCAAATATATTTCTCACTATGCACAATTTTAATGCAAACGCTGATACGGACGCGAACACACCTTAATAAGTGATCATCGACAGATGTGGTTAATAGTTTAACTAGTTAGTCTTATAAGCTCGGGGAGTTGTTCAGAGTCTCTGTCTACAAATGAAGTGACCTCCCCGACCGAGCTCTGTTCACTAAAGGTAAAGTCTTTGTGGAGCTTTAATTAAAGATATTACCTAGTACAATAGGTGGACCTTGATTGTTTAATCAGAGGCTCCCAGCTTCCTGTTGGTCTGTCTTGTAGTATGAAGAATATGTTTTACGAGGTACAGGAATTTGACCGAGATGCGCATAGAAGATTCTAAAGCCGAAATTTGGTGATCGGAGAGTTGTTTCCAGGAAGGGGAGATTGATAAAGAGAATTGGGAAATAGCGACGCGGATAAGTAACGGAGAGTTTGATTGTTGCCGCCTTCTGGGTTAGGCTAAGCATTCAGCATTAGCAGTACATATGTGAGAGGCTGATGGCTGCTCTTGTTCCGTTGGGCTAAAACTGATCAGTCTGAACTATGCGATACACTCGAGTGATAGGAACCTGTTGGGCAGAGACGGTCTCAGAGAAAAAAAAACGGTTGGCTTGGTTTCGTCTGATCTTTTGCGTCTCTATCACGTGGCTGAACCAAAGCAGGAAAAACAGTCAGTTAACGTGTTCATTGTCGACATGACGCTCGATATAATTGTCTCAGAAACTTTAAACGTCGACTTTGACGTAGTCTGCGTTCTTTGAAGTCCCAAAAACTGATCAATATAATACAGCAGAGTATATATGATAATTTGTGGTTTTATTTGTGCCGGAAAACTTGATCTTGTCGTCCTTAAACTAACCTTATATACTTTGCCATTCCCGGCAATCTAGGGATTCACCACAGCATTATTGTGGGTATCCCACCTGATTGGGTGGCGCGCCGCCCATCCCACGCTCTGGTGACGATGATACATTCTCCTGTTCTGACAATATACGAGAGGTGAGGCTAAGATGGGGGGTGAGCATCCAAGGCTTTGGATTTCATTATATATGAAGAATCAAAATCGCCAAGCAATCTAAAAACCCAAAATCGCTAACGTATGCAAAATGAATTTTCAAATTTCCAGTCGACTGCTCGCTTCGACTCCATACTTAAGGCTGATGGTGTCTGGATGTATATTTGTATGTCGTGCGCCAACCAATTGAAAACCCAAAATCGCTGACGTATTCAAAATGGATTTTCAAATTCCAAGTCGACTGCTCGCCTTGACTCCATACTTAAGGCTGATGGTGTCTGGATGTATATTTGGAGGTCGTGCGCCAACCAATGGAAAACCCAAAATCGCTAACGTGTTCAAAATGAATTTTCAAATTTCCAGTCGACTGCTCGCCTTGCCCTTATACTTAAGGCTGATGGTGTCTGGATGTGAATTTGAAGGTCGTGCGCCAAGCAATCGAAAACCCAAAATCGCCAACGTGTTCAAAATGAATTTTCGAATTCCCAGACGACTGCTCGCCTCGACTCCATACTTAAGGGTGATGGTGTCTGGATGTGAATTTGAAGGTCGTGCGCCAAGCAATCGAAAACCCAAAATCGCCAACGTGTTCAAAATGAATTTTCGAATTCCCAGACGACTGCTCGCCTCGACTCCATACTGAAGGCTGATGGTGTCTGGATGTATATTTGGAGGTCGTGCGCCAACCAATGGAAAACACAAAATCGCTCACGTATTCGAAATGAATTTTCAAATTTCCAGTCGACTGCTTGCCTTGACTCCATACTTAAGGGTGATGGTGTCTGGATGTGAATTTGAAGGTCGTGCGCCAACCAATGGAAAACACAAAATCGCTAACGTATTCAAAATGAATTTTCAAATTTCTAGTCGACTGCTCGCTTCGACTCCATACTTAAGGCTGATGGTGTCTGGATGTGCACAAACCACCTCTTTCAGGACGTGTTTAGTAGAAAAAATTTCACCGCACGCAAATATATTACTATAATCCTTGATCACCGGTCAAAGCGCTGCATTTCACAAAACATCGCTTACGTATTCAAACTTTTCAGATTCCAAGTTCACTGCTTTTAGTTTTGAAGTTCGTGCGCCAACCAATCGAAACCCCAAAATCGCTAACGTATTCAAAATGAATTTTCAAATTTCCAGTCGACTGCTCGCTTCGACTCCATACTTAAGGGTGATGGTGTCTGGATGTATATTCGGAGGTCGCGCGCCAACCAATGGAAATTACAAAATCGCTAACGTATTCGAAATGGATTTTCAAATTTCTAGTCGACTGCTCGCTTCGACTCCATACTTAAGGCTGATGGTGTCTGGATGTGCACAAACCACCTCTTTCAAAACGTGTTTAGTAAAGAAAATTTCACCGCACGCAAATCTTTTTCTGTAATTGTTGATCCCCGAGAGCACGAACCGCGAAGTAGCCACACAGTTTAGAAATGAATATGGTAATGTAAATGTGTTGCCTGTGATTAGGGAGTTTTCCCCACTAAAGAGAGACCATTCAACGAACCGCTTTCTGGGAACAGGCAAAAAGAACATTTGAAAGTATATACAGGCGTGGCGAGATGGTGAGCAACGTCCAAGCACGCATCGAGCTATACATGCGAGGCCACGCTGCATTTCCTTACTCCGTCCTCCTCCAAACGGCTTTTGACATAGATATCTAAAGCAAAGGAAATTGGCGTGAAAAGAAGTCAATTGTGCAAACCTCTAAGCAGGTGCCGTACCTGTATACATATTGCGAAATTGCGTAAGCCACATTGATTGTGATTACCCCTTTTCGCTTCAAATATGTGAAAGAGAGAGTCAAATATAGTAATGAATGTTCGTAAGAAATTGAAGCGTGTGAGGAATTTAAAGTGTTGAAAATAAGGGCCTTTAATCATCGGTAAAAAAAGAGCAAAAGCTTCCAAATTTACGTATCAGTAATAGGTGTGCAGGATATACTACATTCACGTAGATTGGTAATGCAAGCCTTCCAAAGTTCCCAAAATACCCACTCCTGGTGAGGGAGCTCCTCCTATTTACAACTATATAAGGAAACTAACCGTTTCGCGGAATAGAAAGTATCTGATCGCTGTCTGCGATAGTGACAAGTCTGTTTGCATTTTCGACAAAGATCTCAAGCGTATAGAGAGACAGCCTTTTGCGAAAAGACCATCTTCTGTAACCACCTCGTTAGACGACGAAACTATTGTGGTAGCTGACAAACTCGGTGACGTTTACCAGTTTAAAGTGAGTGACGATGTAGTCTCTGAGAAATCCATGGAACCAATCTTGGGACACGTTTCTATGCTCACTGATATTCTCATTGTAAGCAACGAGGACAAACAATCGATTCTAACGGCTGATAGAGACGAACATATCAGGGTCTCTTGCTCGCCGCATTCTTTTATCATAGAGAACTGGCTTTTCGGGCATGCGAATTTCATCTCGTCGCTTCTCGTTCCCTCTTGGAATGGAAACCTGCTGGTTTCAGGCGGAGGGGACTCGTATATAAACGTCTGGGCATGGGAAACTGGCAAGCTTTTGAGTAGCATAGATTTTGATGATATGGTCAAGCCGTATATAATCACGGAACACCATCTTCTTCCGGGGAGGTTTCAGAACGAAGAGTACGATTTGTAATATAGCTATGATATCGCGACTTTGCGCAATACCCGCAAGACTATGACCCAACGGATCCCAACAGGTCTAAGATTTCCGACTACTCCAAAGAGCACACCTCTGCAGAGATTCAGCCAGTGCAGCAATTCTTTCCCTCGACCAATTCTCTAACAACAGAAGAGATTGAGATAGAGTTTACGCATAGGAAACCTGTGGAGGTTGCGTCGCCGGATATGCTGCGTGATTCCATCAACTTGCAGAGGCAATCGCTTGAACACAATGAACTGGCTTTTCGGAAAGGGATCAGACAAGCGGAAGAGCCTAGAACAGAGTTGTAGATGCAATATAATATGCTTCTTGTTTCTTGGGAGCTCTTGTGAAATGAAGAGACGTTTGATGGATTTATAGACTCAATGAAGGATATCAAATGTAGTTGTTTCTGCACTGCTGTAGATCAGGCTTGACTTACAGATATGTGTCGCTTGCAGTGGTGGGTAAGCTCGCTGATTATTCAATTGACTTTTACATTGCTTTATTTGGGTAGCTCTTTCTGCCCTTTAGTCATTGTAAAGTTGATCCCAATAGAAACATAACTATGTCTATTTGATAAGGTGAAAATCATCAAAAGCTCAATGTAAATTTCCTTACAGATAGTGTACAAAAACCCCAAGCAATGATTACATCGTGAAGATATAAACAGCTTCTCTTGCGTATGCATGACAGTTCAAGATCTCATACGCATGAAGGTATATATATAGTGAGGCTCTCTACTCTCAGTATCTAAAGACGAAAGTAAAAACCGTCTCTATTCTTTATTGCACAGACAGCACTCAACCATAAACCGCAGCTTCATTACAAACTACTAAAACTATCTGTAAATTCCTCTACTAGTTACACGTTCTTGCATGTACTTAAAACTTACGAAAGCCTCACAGAGGACCCTCACTTAAAGGAGGTGCGCCTGCAGGGTGGGACTAATTCACAGAAGCATCCACCTCCATCTGAACAGAGGCATCTGAAGCGTTACTTTAAATTATAATACCAAGCAGTATTTATGTTGATAAGGGGCTAATAGAAGGCCCTTGGTGAAAAAAAAGATGAGCTATTCGTCTACTATCAATGGAGGTATTGCAAGCTGTAAATGGCAATGTGTAGAGGTTATTATATTGTGGCCGTTGGGTTGAGAGGAAGGGAAGTCTTGAGACAAAACTGAGTGCAGAAACATCTTACGAGAGAAAATCACACCGTTCGTACACCAATTTCGCATTTTCTAGCTATTTTGATTTCAGGGATGATATGCAAACATGCAAAGTTTCCTATGCAATAATGCAAAAAGAACAAACGTTCTGTTAGCGTCATTGTTTGAATTATTCATAGTGAGAAAACATATTGGTGATGATTTACTTTCTCTCTATCCTTTCGCAGTGCGAAAACACCATTCTTATACGTCTACCGTCTGCATGCAGCCATTTCTCCCTTATCACGTTAACGCCGTAGTCAGAACCATTGAGGAACCAATCAGGTCGTTCACATACGCGTCGGAATCCCCGGAATCAATTTCCTGTCCGATTCTGGCGACATGATTCATGCACATTTGCGTAGCTAATGCTGCACTAATGCATAGCTTGCAGCTATCTGAATCTAATATCGGATGTCTCCGACCAAAAACTCACCAAGGGAGATTCGGGTTACCCTATTCGTAACCGCAGGCCAATCTGGCCTTCCTGGGGAAGTGTACTCAATACTATTATGTAACCCCACACATATGTTGTTAGCATATGCGGTCAATCGCATAGAGCGATGGAGCGATCATCTTGTATGGACTTATGCTAAGAGAGCCGACTGATCTCCAATCAAACTCTCTCCGTAGGACTGTATACCTTCGTCACTACATGGAAGCAGGTATTAGTATACCTCTTCCTATCCAGTACGCTATTGTACTGGACCACAGATGGGCTTTACGCCGTACGTGCTATTAAGTTGTCAGTAATATATACTTCACTTACGTTCTGTATCCAACATGGCCCCATAAGTTTATGGGAAATTGAACTCATCTTTGGTTCTCGACTGTCAAATGTGGGGACTCTAACCCTATCAGTGCTGGTTTGAGACGTTTAAACGTAATCACATCCACTGGTTTGGTGAGAAGATCCGCAATATTTTTCTCAGACTGGATGTATCCCAGTTCGAAGGTCTTTGCTTGGAATAAATCTTGCAACTTGAGATATTTGATGTCCCAGAATTTCTGGCGCCCTCTCATAGTACGCGATTTGATTATCGCCAGGGCTGAAGTGTTGTCCGACAACAAAAGTGGTTTGGGCAAGTTCGGAGAATACAGCCTGAGTAGCAAGTTCTGAATATCCATTACCTGGTCCACTGATCGGTAAATCGCTTCCAACTCTGACTCAGTAGATGAGTCGCACCGGATTTTCATCGTTTTACTCCTCCAATGGATTGGCGTGCTCCCAAGGTAAAGCACATGGCCCCCAACAGAGTATCTGCTGATGGGGCGTGACGCGTGATCGCTGTCCGTGAGGGAGTATAATCGAAACTGATTATCTGGTACGCGTGCTATTCTCACACCATCCTCTGCGTTGAAAGCGGAATATTCCACTAATTTCCGAATGGTGCGCCACAATAGTTTGCATGGCTTGTTGATCCAACGGCTTGCATACTGAACCCCATAGCGCAACTCTGGTCTGTGTGAGGTGGATGAGAAATTGAGTTGGCCTATAATTGAATTGAGATTGACTTGAGATTTTTTCTTCCAAGTCTTTCGGTTCCATATAGGATTTTGGAGTAACTGGAGTTCGATGATATACATCGATGCAACTATCCCATGACTTTAGAAGCTCCTAAGCTTACGCAAAATTACCTATTGTACTTCGCAGAGCCAATAAAATGATTTGTAAAGCATACCAATGCTCGTTCAAGTTCCCCCTGCTTTCAATCGATGAGATAGCTGATACTGTGGGAGAATATCTTAAAGTGGAGGTTATGGATGTTCCTTCCCAGAGCAATGAGAAATGGAGGAGTCTGGGGAAATGGAGACAGTATTTCAAGTCTCGAGAGCCGTTCGCGACTCAAAAATGTAGTTTCATTCGAGTTTTCTGAGACCGGCTTGAACGGTTTGATTGAAATTCCAGAATTCGTCGAACAGGTGAATTTTTTAAACACGATATGGCAATGCAAAGCGCTATCAAGTGTACTTGAAGAGGCCAAAGTCCATCGTCCTAGAATTACCAAATACTGCTTGATGTCTGTTGCGCAATCTTTTACCGACTTTCACATAGACTTCAGCGGTACATCCGTCTATTACACTGTGCTTCAAGGAAAGAAAACATTCCTGATGTTTCCTCCCACCTCTGAATCGCTCTTAGCCTTCCGTAAGTGGTCCACAATGTCCTCTCAACAAGATGTATGGTTTCCTGGTTTGCTATCCGACAAAGATAAAGAGCTTGGTGTCCGAGTTACCCTTAAGCCGGGCGACCTTACCTTCGTGGATACACTGCGTGTATACTCCTATGTGATAGAGGCGTGTTATAAAAATGCGTCGGCTGTTTTCGGTACATAGATTGTTTTTGCTTCAATGTTTTTTATATTAAACAGCGTTTGATGATGGTATCAAGAGAAAATGTATGCGATCACTTGTCTTTCAGTAGAAAAGTGACCAAAGTCATTTCTTAATATATATCATATCACCTCATAGATGAATGAATCCCCATGGGGAAAGGAACCACACAATGTGTGGCTTCAAAAAGCTCATTTGCAGACGCACGCCATCAATCTTGGCCTTCCGCTTTGAGAAAGGATACCGCACGGTCGTTTGGGCCAGAACTCTTATCTCAGCTTATCAAGATTGAGAAGAATTTGGAAAGATCCATTGAGCTTGTTGCCAGAGAAAGAAGAACCGTGGCAAAGCAATTGTCGCTTTGGGGCGAGGAAAACGTTACCGATAAGCTCGGCGTACTAATTTACGGGGTGAGCTTGAAGACCAATTTATCGATAAGTACAATCAGTACAGAAATACCCTTAAATCTATTGGAAGCATTGAGGGATCCGTTCAGCCATCACGTGAGAGAATGCAAAAAATTACTAACGAAATTGCTCACTTGAAGTATAAAGACCCTCGGTCTCCCAAGATCTTCATCTTGGAGCAGCAACTTGTGCGTGCCGAGGCCGAGTCACTTGTAGCCGAGGCTCAGTTGTCCAACATCACCAGAGAGGAACTCCATTTCGCTCTCCCATCCCCACACCACATACTGAAAATTCTAATGCAACTAACCATCGCTGCCAAAGCTCCTATTGTGGCTTACCCAGCGTTAATTGCAGCCGCTTTTGTCAACTCCGGCTCTCCTACCATCACCGTTGAGTATGTGGACGAGAAATCCGTGAATGAAAAGGGACCTGTAGAGTTTGAGAATCTCTTCTCCACGAAAACTGTACTGGAAAAACTCTCGGAAAAATTCCCCCAGGTGCTCTCTATCAAGGGATCCGACGAGTGGATTGATTTTGCCGAGAAGGAGCTCGTTGTAAAGGATTTCAAAAAAGTCTCTGCCGCTTTAGACAAACTAGAATCCCATCTCAACTTTCGCTCTTTTGTAGTCGGATACAATGTAAGCGTTGCCGATATCGCCGTCTGGGGGGTTTTGCGTGCCAACTCTGTAGTGGGTGCGGCTATTAAAAGCGGAACTTATATCAACATCAGCCGTTGGTACCATTTCCTAGAACACGATGCTCGTTTCGGGAAAAGCGTCGAAACAATGGTGTCCACTTTGAACGATTCTCGTAAAAAGGCCAGCACCGGCAAGAAAAATCACAAGGCAAACTTTGATATCGGATTGCAAGACGCTAAAGACGGTCACGTGGTCACCAGGTTCCCTCCGGAGCCTTCTGGGTACCTCCACATTGGGCATGCAAAGGCGGCCGTGCTTAACAAGTACTTTGCCGATATGTACCACGGGAAATTGATTATCCGGTTCGACGATACCAACCCTTCCAAGGAGAAGGTTGAGTTTCAGGACTCTATCTTGGAGGACCTTGAGCTTTTGGGTATCAAGGGCGACAAGATCACCTACTCGTCCGACTACTTCCAGCAGATGTTTGATCTTATGGTGCAGATGATCAAGGACGGTAATGCGTACTGCGACGATACCGTACAGGAACAAATGCGCGCAGAACGTATGGACGGGATTGCCTCCAAGAGAAGAGACAGATCTGTTGAAGAGAATTTAGACATTTTCACAAAGGAAATGTTCAACGGAACCGAGGTGGGGCTTCAAAACTGTGTGAGAGCTAAAATTGACTACAAAGCTTTAAACAAAACTCTTAGAGACCCGGTTTTGTACAGATGCAACTTGACTCCTCACCATAGGACCGGGTCTACTTGGAAGGTTTACCCGACCTATGATTTCTGTGTACCCGTTGTTGATTCTCTTGAAGGAGTCACCCACGCACTGCGTACTATTGAGTACCGCGACAGAAATGCCCAGTACGACTGGATCATCAATGCCCTCAAGCTGAGACAGGTATACATTTGGGATTTCGCCCGTGTAAACTTTGTGAGGACTCTTCTTTCAAAGAGAAAGCTCCAGTGGTTTGTCGACAAGAACTATGTTGGCAACTGGGATGATCCGCGTTTCCCCACGGTGCGCGGTGTAAGAAGAAGAGGAATGACCGTTGAAGGTTTGACCAACTTTATCATCTCGCAGGGTCCCTCCAAGAACATTATCAACTTGGATTGGAACCTGATTTGGGCCACCAACAAGAAGATTATCGACCCCATTGCTCCGCGTTATACCGCCATCCTCACAGATAACATTGTTCCTGTCAAGGTTATCGGTGGGCCGGATTCTTCTCTTGTGGAAGAGAAGCCAAAGCACAAAAAGAACGCCGAACTCGGCATGAAAAAGATGATCTTTTCCTCTGAGCTGCTTTTGGATCAGGCCGATGCCGCAAGCCTTTCCGAGGGAGAGGAGATCACCTTCATGGACTGGGGTAACGTTATTGTCACCAAAGTTGAGAAATCTGGAGATATCGTCACTTGCCTTGAGGTTAAGCTGCATCTGGAGGGAGACTTTAAAAAGACTTCGAAAAAAATCAATTGGCTTGCCGATACACCTGAAAAGGTTAATGTGGATCTGGTGGACTTTGATCACTTGATCACAAAGGACAAGCTCGAAGAAGGCGACGACTTTGAAGACTTCCTCACCAAGCAGACAGAGTTCC
>JAJLSF010000088.1:0-11434 GCA_030567395.1 Citeromyces hawaiiensis
AAAGTCCGCTTAATCATCTCGTCCCTCAGCTCATACTCTTCAGTCTCAGCATCATCTTGAGCAGTCTCACCTCCCAATCGTTCTTTTGAGACGGGGTTTACGTTTCCAGGTCTCTATCCGAGCTATCCCTCAGCAAATCACTCAGCTGCTCGCATCTGTTAGCTGGCGGAAGTTTTTTACAACGGACTCAGTTTCCATCCATTGAGAGACCGATTGTGGTCTCACAATTGGCTCAGTTGTGTCCATGTAGTTACTACACGTGGTTCCGAGATTGGCTCAGTTTCGATCCACGTGCTAACGAGAGCTGGCTCCACAACTGGATCTGTTTCTACCCACTGAGAGAGGGGCTCCACAGCGTCAGTTTCAGTCCACTGGGTAACCGGAAGTGGCTTCACGATAAAATCAGAGTAATAACGTCTGCCCGCAGACGAAGCCACAGTATGAGCAGAGGGCGAAGATGGAGGTAACTCAGATAACGTTTCAGCTTCAAACTTTACACAGGCGGCGCTTTTGCTTGTAGACCGAGAAACAATCCCACCTCTATCCGGATTGTGCGTCAGGACCTCGGACACAAGTCTCTTGGTTGGGACAAAAACAGGCGGAAAAGCCAGGTTGAGTTGTGCCATGTCAAATCTATTGTGACCAAAAGCTTTTGAACGCCGATGCAGCTCACGGTACTGAACATACATTGGTCTCTTTTTGAAAATCGCATGATTCTCCGCCTCCACGGCAGCCGCAGCCGCAATGTCTGTTTTAAATTTGATGAATGCAAATTTTGTAGATACCCTGGTGATAAGACTAAGATCGGAGATCTCACCATGACGCTGGAATCTCTCAACCAAGTCTTCCTTCGTGACATGTGCTTCAAGTTGCCCCACGAAAACAGAGTACCTGTCAACACCAAATTCCTCCTCGTCTTCGCTGAAAGTTCCAAGGTTCTGTGCCCACTCAGCTACCCAATATGGCTTGCACCTCAAGGCGGCGTACGCGCGGATCGCATCATCTCTGTATGCAAACTTGCTGAACCATTGCTTGCAACCGGATGTGGGATCTAATTGAAGAGGCCTGTTATTTCCATATGCTGCCACAAGCTGCTCAATCTCACCATACGCACCAAGCAGCGTTCTCATTACATTCTCTGACGGTTTGCGAGCAGAGTTTATCCTTAGTAGGAGAGTTCGGTTGACCCTCGCAGGCTCACAACGAATCAACCTACCATCCAAGAGAGTATTATGGGCCTCTTTAATGGCGGTTAATGCGTCTTGGTCGCACGTGTATTGCACAAAGGCGTATGGTTGATTCTGGCCGACGCGTAACACTTTAACGCGCTCTATTTTCCCCCACTTTTTGAAGTGGTCCAGTTTCAGTCCACTGAGTTTTAAATTTCACTTCCACCACAGACTCAACCTTTCAGTGGAACGAGCACGGTTGACTGCAGGGGAAGAATGACGAGACCCTTTTTTTGCTATTATCCAGTTGGGTCTCATTGTCGTTGTCTGTTTCAGTCGAGGAGAGTCTTTGAGACTTGAGTCTTATTTCCTCCTGCTCTTTGAAGAACTGCACTTCCACTTCTGCCAAAAGACGTTCTGCTGCATCCTCGTACGACTTGTTGGAGATGGCCTCGACAGGGGCAGATTTGGAAGCTGTGTCCGCATTCGCACAGAGCCGGCCGACAAGATTTATCATCACCAACGGTCGCATGCATATTTGTGTGTCACAGTCCAAACTTACATCCCTCAATGTGCAGTTCCTTTCTCAGCCAACATAAAGACAATCCCTTTCCTTTTTGCTAAAGAGGGCTTTTGATCAAAGATTTCAGCGGTCTAGCTAATGAAATGATATGTGCGGAGACCTCGAACGGACATCTTCCGGTCCTACCCTAGTTTGTTCCCGAAACTGTCGATATTATCTGGCACAAGAGTTTACTAAGTGTAGCTTATTACACATCCGCTGCGTTTAAGTGGAAGGACTTTGGTTTCGACCGTCAAATAGCGCATCGCTCTATGACAATATCATAAGCCCTATATTGCTTCACAGTCAATCAATGTCTGGATTGTTGCGGAAAAAGTCGCCAATAACACCTTTAATGAAGAGAGTTAAGGAACTTCCTCCTTGTGCTCTTTGGCATTCCGTCCGCCACGCCTACCCTGTGACTGATTCTGATTCGCCCCCCCTCAACAATGTCTTGAATGGTTGCTTTGCATACATATGGTATCGGTTCAATTCAATTTTGCAGATATGAATCTTTCAGTGAAAGTGTTTGTAAAAAAGCCTTTTCTCCTGATTTTGAGGATACGGTTATATTGCATCTGTTGGATCTCACATATAAGTTATCTCCACCCATGAAGTAAGATCGAAGAAGCAATGTTTAACGGTTATTCTTTGCTCAATACTTGGTAAGCCAGATATGACTCTCTCACTATGATCATGACTATTGAATTGTCGATCTAAGAATTGTTTCTGATTTGCTGATCCAGATTCACCCGCATTTTATCTTATTTCGAGTTCCTGACTCCCGTGGAGTATGCATAGCCATGCGAGGTTATGTATGACATATGACATTTGATGTAGGCAAGAAAACTGAATCATGACTTTCAATGTAGACTTATTTTTTTTCGTGTATGAATTCATGTCGCCCAGTGTGAGGGCCAAACACAGAATACATTACAAAGGGAAGAATTATGCAAGAGAGCATTCTATTTTACTTCATACAATTATCCGGAACTCTTCTTGGATGATAATGCATTGACACTTGCAAGACAGCAGGGCACACGAGCTCATGCGTGTTTATGAAAAAAAAACCGCTTACAAATGTCAATTTGCTCACTCTCACTCCAACAAAAAACGCTGCATATAAGGTGGATGAGCTGTGCAGATTCTTGCATACAGGCAGAACCAAATTTGATATAGATCAGCGAGTAGATCTCACCCTTCTTCTTTCATCCCAGGTTCAAATATCTGGATATGAATAACCTTATTTGGTAGCGAGCACTCTTTAAACATCACGCCACGCTGGCCAATTACATCTGCGCCATCGAGACAGTTGTTGAATTCTATGAGTAAATCAATATTTGCAAGAGCAAGGTGAGCACCGGAGCTGGCTCACACATGCAGATTAGGATAGCTTAACTTTGACACGAAAAAGCCATGTCCTATCATTAAACGAACCAGCTCTCTTGAGCCGCTCAAGGCTGTAGTGTATATGCAGTCGCTGCCTTTCTTTTCTGTTGGATAGATAACGTAAGTGAATATATGTTACTAACGGTTTAGTATCACGTACGGCGTAAGGCCCATCTGTGATCCAGTACAATAGCGTACTGGATAGGGAGAGGTATACTAATACCTGCTTCCATGTAGTGACGAGGGTAAAGAGTCCTACGGAGAGAGTTTGATTCGAGATCAGTCGGCTCTCTTAGCATAAGTCCATACAAGATGATCGCACTATTCGATTGACCGCATATTCTAACAACATATGTGTGGGGTTACATAATAGTATACTTCCCCAGGAAGGCCGGATTGGCCTGCGGTTACGTAAAAGGTAACCCGAATCTCTCTTGGTGAGTTTTTGGTCGGAGGCATCATTCAGATAACTGCAAGCTATTGGTCAACGCATTAGTGCAGCATTAGCTACGTAATGTGCATGAATCATGTCGCCAAAATCGGACCCGAAATTAATTCCGGAATTCCGAGGCGTATGCGAACGACCTGATTGGTTCCTCACTGGTTCTGACTTCGGCGTTAACGGGATAAGGGAGAAATGGCTGCATGCAGACGGTAGACGTATAAGATTGGTGTTTGGCACGGCGAAAGGATATATAGAAACAGAGATATAACCAATTCACGTTTTCTCACAATAACGAAACTTAATATGGACACCAACAATCTGGAGCATTACAACACTGACGCTGACATTTTCTTTTTTTTTTTGAACAAATCTCTTGAAGTATACTTGCTCTAGCAGCTGCCACCAGCAAAAACACCAGCTGTGACATCAGGTGGGCCACCAGTTTACAGACTTGGTGATGTAGCGGATAGCACGCTCGAGGCCGATTATGAGTTCGATTCCTTGCTGAGCCGTCGAATGGTCTCCGTAGTCTTTCAAGGCTTTCGGATGGCAATTGCCACTACAGTTCAGCAGTTATAATGCTGTTTGCAGACTTTAATAATGTCATCTTTTCTCTTGTAGTTGTTAGTGGAGTGAGACTTTTTTGCAACTGTGCCCGGGGTTGCTCGTTCATTTTTGAAAGAATCTCTTAGAATGCCCTCATCTTTCGGTCTGCTGGACTGTAATGTATTGTTTCCTTGTATTCGGGATCTACCAAAGGGTATGACTCAGGTTTTGACCATCTCCCACTGAGTCAGAGTTGTTTAAACTCTTTCAAAAAAGACTTGCATTGAGCTACCTCCTCCCGAGTCGCTGTGTCAGAAAGTTCTCAACTATAATAGAGCTCTAAGAAACACTCTTGTATGACTCAACATTTATTCCTTGTTCTCCATTTGGTCTGATTTAAGAACTGGCGCATAAAACTCTAATTATTCATGCACCCTGTACTTCTAAATTGCAAGTCGTACATCGTGCATAGGCGTCAGACATACCGTTGAGTATTTTTGCTTCGAGACTCGTTTGTTGAATGGCTGAGGTGTTTTTCCAATACATGACTGAGACTTTCCTACGTCACATCTGCTCAATAACTAGCTGAATTTTCTATCTGATCATTCTCATCAAATATCACCCAAGAATATTCACGCAGCTCTAAAAGTAATTCCTGGCCGGGGAAGTTTGATCGTGGACCTTACAAAGGGTGCTATAAACTTTCAACTGCAGAAGTCTGTGGAAGTTCTCTTGTATGCACTAGTAATAGAAGAGACCTCGAAGACTGGAATCATGTCTTGTACGTAATCCTACCAACCGCGACATAAAAACACGTACTGGTAAGCCTTATTGCTTGTGACCAGTTGCGCTGACCCGCAAATAGCCTGTATGGCATGCGTGCTGTAATGATAGTGCATATTCCACTTACGTTAACATTTCAGCATGCCGACACTGAATTACCACCGTACACAATCAGAGGTATCCGAGTCATTGACTTCTTTTGGTAAATATCATTCTCCGGATTGACTGGCTTCTCTGGTCAGGCCCACTGTACTCTTGATGTTTCTGGAGGACCATTTCTCGGACTGAACAAGCTTTTTTGTGAGTACGATTGATGTCGATTCTAAGACGACTAAATTATGCATCAGTCTCAGAAGAGAACATGGCCTTTCTTAATAGAGGAGCATAGCTCAAAAGCACATTTATACATTTCGTGGAATGGTAAGAAAAGTGTCTTGTCCGAACTATCAAGCTCAAGAACCTCAACCTAATGAGCATAATGAACATAGACGAGAAAATATCCTGAAATTAAAGCAAGCCGCTTCCAGCAGGCGCTCACACGTCATTGAAACGCCATCTGACTAAGGATCTCAAGGTATTGGCAGAGAAAGGATTCACATACCAACCCGCTTAGCAGGCTTAGGACTCATTGATCGTAAACATCAGCTCAAGGGAAAGCGAGCAAAAATGGATATATCTGACGCTTCGGCACACTGACTATCCATATAGCTACTTCCGAGCTTCTATCCAAGAGCTAATTACCAATTAGTTCCACAGCTTAGATCGGATTAGACGTCTTAGCGCTGAGTGGTGCGCACCATTACTCTACAAGAAACCGAAATGTTTCGCCGCTCTCTATAAGCCAGACTTATGGATTAGAGGTGACAAAGGTATGCCCAACTTGCAGATGTACCTGAGAGCATGGTTTGAAGTAGTCAAACCCTGCAAACAGCCAATCTCAGTAATCCCCGTAACAAAAGCTTTGAGTAGGGAATTCTTTGGGAGCTGCGAGTAACAATATGACACCACTCTCTGCGGCTGTCGGAAAAGCTCTCCCAAATAGCATTAAGTGTCGGATTATCAGCCATAATCCGGGAAAACAATGTGATGCAACTTTGGGAAAAGAAATGTTAGTCATGCCTTTTCTAGCATGTATGACTTGCGGGGAAAGTCATCGGGCGTGCGGATAAGTGACTCATGATATGTCACATCACATGTGTTTCCCCACATCAATCGGTATATAAAAGAGGCCACAAACCTCAACTATGTAGCAGCTTTAGGTAGAATAAAAGCCTTACATTGTCAAACATAAGTGGAAGTTACTACTCTCGATTGCTGGACATTATGAGAGAACAATCAAGACTGAGAATGAATCAACCTGCCGGAGTTGCTCAACCTGGTATTGATGCCCCGACTGAGGCTCCCAGATCCCCGAACTATCAACATTAAGGACATTATCAAAGAACTTTCAGAATTGAGGACAGGCGAACAAGAGGTCAAGGAAAGTACTTTTCACCACGGGCATAGTCACTACTATAGGACTGCTGGAAATCACACCAATATACCTCAATGGGCTGAGGTGCTAGAACCAAACGACGATATGGAGATTTGATCCCTAGATCACTCTCTGATCGTGTTTGGACTGTGTGGAATACACAGAAGACCAAGTATATGATCAGTCATCGCTTGGAAAGGTTTTTGAGAGAAGCCGATTAATTCACAATCAAACTCAAACGAGAAGGAAACGAACAACATAATACAAACCGAACGAAACATAATCACAAGCGTGGAGGAACTCAAGAAGTAACTTCCTGACTGATATCTTACAAATTTTATGAGCACTGAATTTTGTTCGGTTGAAATGTACCTATCAAGAAGTCCATGGTATAGGTTATTATTTAGATGATTCATACAATGGAACTTTTATGTGAAAGAAAAAAAAAATGAGTGAACATAAAATACTACCACGAAAATAGAAAAAAAAATGGTGTATGCAAAACCTCCTGGAACAAGTTCTGATCTATTCTGTTCGATTCGGATTTTGGTGTTCTTTTTTCGACTCCCCTGTTCTGGAACGCGTTCTGGCGCACTTATAGACCTTGAAGTGACCGGTAGTTGGATCTTGACTCCTCACAGAGCATTTGTTGTACGCGGTCTGCTGCATATGCATGCATATTCGTGCATTATATTGCATTAGCAGTGGAGCACAATTGTTGAGCTTATGCATAAGAGAATGACGTATGCTCAGATCATTTCTCGGGGAAAACTATCCTGCTTCCTGGAAAGTGGGGCGTGTAACCTCGGATCTTTCCCACCAACATTGCGGAGTGACTGACTGTATAAAGCTATGACTCTTGGAAATTTCATGTACGTTATCGCTGACAAAAACCTCACTTTTTAAAAGAATTTAACCATTCAATGTAAGCAGTTTTGCTGTGTTCAAGAATACACTAGAGGGACGGAAAAACTTGAACTACTGCTGATACTAAATACACACCTTCTTATTAGACCATCTGTACACCAGTGGCTGTGCCTCGGCAGTTTCGGAGAAGAAGATAAATTGAGCAAAGAAACAGCTTCATTTATTGCCCAAAACTAGTTAAGCGGTGGGCGACGGCGGCCAATAGGCGCGCGGGTCTCTTTAGTGGGCACCTATATAATTATTATAGACACGCTGAAGAGTACGCCGCTGAAAAGCTTCATGATATAATTGTTTACAGTCTCATACATTGCCTACCAAACCTTTCCAGATGAAGACAAAGGTCGGTAACCGGCTCGTTGTGTAAGATCGGCGCCGAAAGGTGCATAAATCCCCACGCTGGTTCAATTCGCTCCATTTTTTTTCTTTTAGCAAATGGATATGGGTACCACTCGTGTGAAACCATTCAAGAGCCAGGATCCCAGACGCCTATTGGCCGCCGTAGATAACGTTTAGCCGTTGTGCGTAAAGGGAAGGTCGTGCGCGCATCATTCCATATGCACATCAATATATCATCCCCATTGATCTCTATTTGCAGACCTGGAAACCAGACAAACCTTCTATATTAAGCCATTCACCTCTTTATCAACTCTGAATTGCAAATACACTCAAATTAGCATTTTGCCGCTAAAAATAGACTGTCTGTGGAGGTGTACGGATCCTGCATTGATGCATGATGCAGGAACAATTTTGAAGTTTACGTTGCGGTACATATCGCCTCACTCAACTACTGAACCACCCACACACTCGCTTTTACATGTCTACGCTGAATGACATCTGAGACAGACACCACAGGAACCGCACGGCGCTTCAGCCTTTCTAGATCGAACCGCACCAGTTCGCAGGCATGGAAGATGCAGTTGGAGCTACGGAAATTGGAACACCACTTGTCGAAATTTGAGTCTAAACAAGGTATTATGAAGGCCAATGTCTTGCGGCTATCGTTGCTTCCATTTCTAAGGAATCCTAGCCACGGCAAAGTGATCTCCGAGGCGGACTCTTGTAAAGTGTCCATACTAGCGACACACGTATTTATAAAATGGTGGAAAGCTCTTCTCTTCGCCTTGACGGATAAAACGCATAGTATATCCATTTCGGATAAGCCCGCCTTTTTAGAGTGCATTTCCCAGATTATATCGCGAGATGAATGGAGGCAAAAAGTTCAAAAATCAGAGTACCAAAACCTTTTATCTGAGACTTTAGCATTGGCCATTTCTCGGTCAAACTCAAAGGCGATTTCTTTGCCTGTTTCCGCTTTTGTGGGCAAAGTTTTCGCGTATTCGTTTTGGCATCTACCCAACGTTGGCGTAGCTCTTTTGTTTCTTCTCTCTGTTAAGCAGAATATGTTGGAGGCATTAGAAAGATCCTCGGATCAAGGATCCGCCTCTTCCGGGTTTCCCGTTCCTCCTCATTTGAAGTCTTTAACCAACTTTAAAGGCCGGCACATGTGTCCGAGATCCCAGAAAAAATTCATCAACTGTATGATGCCACCGCCAGTCCAGGTACCTGGTATTGGTGAGCCTCGAGGACTATGGGTCAGAAGATGGGCCTCGTTTGATTCCGACATTTTTTGCTCTTTCCTAAGACACTATCTCTGTTTAGTATCCAACGCTGTTGTTGCCGATGTACATCGTTTCAACCACCAGCCAACTATAGATGAGCTTCCCGGTATGGCCATCATCCTGGCACACGTATATCACCATCTCGATTATATAGCGTGTGTCTGGTGGGGGAAAAACGCTGAGAAGCAGGTGCCCGTGTCTCTATGCAAAGTGTTCACCTGTATTCGAGACTTCCTGCTCAACAATAACGATCGAGAGCTTGCCCTGGGTCCTTTTGTTGTCAAGGCCTTTGACGGCGTTTTAAAGAGCTTTGCATCTGGTGTTTCTGCCAGTGATTCGGAAAAATGTAACCTCATCTTGCATGCTGCCTATGAGTTTATGCTCAATGTTTCGCGGGGAACCTCGTTCGCTATAGACTGGTACTTTTGGCTGTCGTGTTTACGAAGAATGCTCTCTACGCAAAATGTGAAATGCGAGCTTCTGGCCCTGTCGATGCTCTTCAACACCTGGGAGATGTTGCCGTCTTATCTAACAAACAATACTCTTCCGCTTTGGGTATCAGATTCACGGGAAACCATAAAGTGGAATGTCGGAAGGTGGCTTGTTGGGTGTTGGGACACTTACTTCACCCATTGGCAACCGTCTGTAAGACTTTACTACATGAAACTTGTTATATGGAGGGTCTTGGAAGACGAGTCTATTTCCGTTGGTGTCAAGACGCGGTTAAAGCTTGATTTCCATCAACTAATGTCGATGCTGGATGAATCACCCTCTTTGGATATGAGACCTTGTCCTCCCGTGTTGAACAGAAAACAGGTTATTGTCCCGTGTATCGACACGGAAGATCTCATTTTCCAGCCGCACACTAGAAGGACTCACGCCTATGAAGTGTTTGACGATGCGGTGTACATTTGTGCTCATAGTTCCAATACTCCTACGAAACCCGGCGTTATTGCAACAACGCTTGAAAGTGCGCTCAACTTTTTCAAGAAACCCAAAGAGGAGCTACCTCCCGCTGTTCTACCCAAGGCCTCATCCACTACATCATTCGCATCCACTCTGAGCTCCACACAATCCTTTGGCCAATCAGCTGGTTCCTCTTTTTCGTCATTCGCAGACATGTCTTTAACGTCTTTGGAAGACGAACGATTGAGTCACGTGGAATCGGATGTGCCGTCTGATTTCGTTAGAAGAACTCCTCAAGTGGCCCGGCCTACTTATATGTTCCAGCTTTTGCCCGACGAGACGCATATACGGCAGCAGCTAAGCGTTATGAAGGGCAGAGCGCCTGAAAATGTTGCGCCCCCTTCACCAAGACTCCCCTTTGAAGTTGCCGACGATGAGGATGACGGACTTTTGTTGATGAAGTCACGTGAACCGCCAACCCGTTCCAAGATTATAGGCAGGGCTCTCAATGAGTGGGAGCTGTCGTTACGGGAGTTTGAGGCGTTTACAGGAGACTGTGTTCCGCTTTTAAAGTCTGAGTTCCCCACCAAGATCAATGGGGCCTAAGTCTATTGGTGTGTCCCGAGCATATATATATCCGGGTGTAAATGTTATTTGATTCGTTTGTGACTGGATGAGGACTTTTTACAGGGGGAGGAAACACTCACTTTCAGCTCTTTATGCGATCGTTGGTAGCAAACAGTTTTGACACGGGGGTATGGAGGGGTGATGCATGACCGGTGAGGCGAAAATGCCGTAGCATGTTGTCATTAAAGCGTGGCATTTTGACGAGATGGAAGCGAACCATTGAAAGAGTCCAGCACTCGGTTAAGCTTTGGCGATGCATAAGCCCTTTATATGGTTTGTCCTTTGAGTAGCTCAAAAGGCTTAGTTATAGAGACCACCAGAAGTCTCTGACCATCGATATGTGGAACAAAGTCTATCACTATCTCTACACTCTCATTTTATTGGAGAGCACTAGGTGGTGGAATTTATGTCTCAGCTTTGTCGTGCCCTTTTCATGCCCCGTCTGTGCCCTTTTGTACTCGGCTCTTTCTCCTATTCAACCAAGTCGGACCCCAAACCGTAACTGGGCAACTGTTGCATGTCGTGAGCCACTGAAATTACCGAGAACAATACTTGTATGGTGGTTCAGGATAAGAGAAATTATCCACATACAAAGACTTCTTCCACAGCCTACATTGACAGAGTTGATCCTCTTCGTTTGCGGGAGAGTTTCGGGCAGTCAATGCACGAAAAATCGTGAATAAAAACCGTACAAATCTAATATCATCTCTGTAATTTGATCACTGTTGGCAGAACAAGTCCAACCGTTTGCCCATTAGACGTCGAGAACGGAATACCACATAAAACAGTTGACTCTTGCAACACCGGACCCACCACAGAGGCTCTATCAAACGTAGACGGTTTTGAAGTCATACCAAGATCGTTTGGACAACAACCCTTTTGTCTGTTTCCATCGAGCTCCGAAACATTATTGATAGACGAGCTCTATGATGCTGTCAGCAAGTGGGCATCTAACCTTGATCAAAGACAGTGTGATATAAGAAATGA
>JAJLSF010000089.1:0-10866 GCA_030567395.1 Citeromyces hawaiiensis
CCGGAGGAAGGTTAGGGACTTTTAAGCCTTTATTATCAGCCAGCATCTCAATGAGAGTCTCGATCCGACCCATTCGAGTTTTGAGATCCTCAAGACTGGTGTCTTCTTTCGACCGCGGCTTACGTTTGGCGGAGAAAGTGTAGGTGCAGTCTTCAGGATTGGCGCAATGAGCGCACGGAGATTCTCCGTCGCATTTGATCTTTCGGCGGCGACACGTATCGCACGCTCTGCTAACACGGTTGATCTTTCTTCTGTCCATATTCGGTTCGGATGACATCCGTGCATCAGTACATGTGCCCTGGGGCAAAGGGCAAAGGGCAAGGGCAAGGGCAGCTGGGGCATAAACGAGGGGGTAATATTCGCGAAATTTTGACTCTATGCCCCAGCATTAGTAGCTCATGCCCCGTAGAAAGGGCATAAAGTCTAGACAGATTGAATGATGTCTGATCATTGCCTCAAAGGGTCTTTTTTCGACCTTGAACTTTTCGATCTGCTCGCTGTAGGCAACACTGCTTTGCGGTCTGAGCAGTTCTTTGATCTCTTGATTTGAGCGCATAAAGATTGGGGAAGAATTGGGTGTTGGAGCTTCAGCTCTCGTAAAGGAGACACTTATGGCTGCATTGAAAACTGACGGGCGGAACCCATGCTTTCTCTCTGGATTCCATCTCGGATCTCGGGCCCATAGTATCGATAATCTTCCTTTACCGAGAACGTCATATTTGGAAGGTATATTCACTTTTTGCAGTTTCGGAGCATCTGTTAGATAGACCGTCGCGTGATGGGGTAGTTAAATGGTGACGAGGCTGCATCTAACAGCTACACTACCAGCTGACACTCCCAAAATACCGGAGGGACATGGCCACTGAGCCACCTTCCAGCAAGGCCAATGACGACATCTTATAATCACTTCAGCAGCCCAATTTTATATATTCCACTGCATGTTATTGCATGCAAAACAGTAGACCGCATTGGGTTAACCAGCCTTTGTGAGGAGGAGTTGAACAAGAAGACCAGAACAGTGGCTGCTTCAATGGCCGTCTTGGCCTGATGTTCCCTAAACTTCCTCATGTTACATTACTTGACCCCAGGTACTTTCCAAAATTATACAGACGTATGTCCATGCCTTCCGTCTCAGGAGGCTTCGAAAAGATCTCGAGTCTGCCGTATCAAACAAACATAATGAGAAGCCCTCTCTCGAGTTTTGCAGAGAGCTTCAACTTTTGCGTAAAACATCTCGATAGGGTACTTTAGTTGCTCTAAAGACTGCACTATTTGATGCCCTTTTGTCCTTTTGTCCTTTTGCCCTAACTATATGCAGCGTTATGCGGAGTTATGCAGTTGTATGCACGACGTATTCATTTCCACTTCCGGAAGAATTTGGCTTTTCTGCATCCATGAAGCAGGAGACATTTCGTCGAAGGACAAACTTCCGGAAGACCGTTATGAAAATTTGTTCAGGTAGCTGAGACATAACCGATCAATACGGTCCGTTTTCCGGCTCATTTAAACGGAATATGGGACAATTTATTAGCCTTGAACTTGGCCGCTATTTTCTCTTGACCCACGACAAGCTCTTTGAGAGGATAACACCAGATCTAACGACGAAAGAGTTGAACACTCAGAATGTTTAGCCGATTTGAAATTGAGTTTGTAGAAAACATTCAGCCTTTTGAATGCAAATGTCAGTTCAATTGACCCGGTTCAGAAACAAAATTGCATAAACGTGCATCATCATGCATACACGTGCATACCTTTGCATATCCTTGAGTTCAAGAACCGGGGAGATCAGGGATAGCCGGATCTTATAGTCTTATTTCACAGCCCTAATACAGATCCATCCCTCATCCCGGATTTGGATCCTCCATCTGATGACCCGTACGAAACCCTTTAGCTCCTTCCCATTTTCAAGGCTTCTAGCAACACATTACTGTTTGGTCTTAAGAATGAATCACCCAGAGGCTCGAGTTGAGTAGAATGCAAGTCAAATTATTGACTGCCCAAGCGATACGCCTAATTATCGCCTGTTTGAGGCGATATAACTCACATTTGTATCATCAAATTCCACCAAAGAGTTTAAATACTTGGTCATTGGGGTTTTATACGACTTTTAGCTGATCAGCTTGAGTGGTATCATTTGGCAAAACTAACTACCTAAAGCTTTGGGTATTCTGTACTAATATGCGGAAATATGCAAGACGTCCTATTTGGGCAATTTTTGTGCGCCAACTTACACTTATTGTCCGTACTCTGAATAGATTACCCTATTTTAATCCGTACTTTGTATTATTCCCTTACTCACTTCATCATTAACACGTACAACTATACAATGTCTGGTCACTTAACCGCTGCAGACACCATATGAATGTCTCTGTGATGAAATCATGCATCAAAAAGTGAAAAAAGTAAATTAGGACCTTATGCTAAGACCACATGATTATAGCTCTTTGTAGGGAGATATTTCCAAAGCATGTGTACGCCTGGAAAAAGTGTAACAACCAAGAACTGGCAAAATAACCCATATAGAGGCAGACAAATTAGTTCTTATTGGCTATCAATGTTATCTTTGAGCAGAGGGGAGTTTCTTACGGATTTGATTAGTATATTCTCATCTGCGGTTGATTCATTTCAAAAGATTGTCTTATTGTTGTAATTTGATTAGTTTTTTGAGCATTATAAAGGTTTGTTGAATGCTGCCTATTTTGTATTGAGTCCACATTAAGTTGAATCACATTGGCAGCTGCATTGCAGCTCGTGTAAGCTTAGTAAATTGATAGTGGCTTTCTGGTTTGACTATAATCTAGACCCGCAAGCACATAATGAGAAGGGTTTGCCAACTCGTGAGGTTACATTACACGTAGCACGCATATTCAGGCCCTCGATTATTAACATGAGCTGCTGAGACGTTTGTATGGGGAGGTTATGCTTATAAGCTCTTAATATAGGAAACGCAAGTGAGTGAAAGTAACAAGCTACAAGATTTTTATACAGAGACTTCGGAATACCGTGACACGTATTGAGTTTAGTCGCCTTTGGCCAAACCCTTCACGTCACAATGGTTCGCGCACTACCCTTTTGTTGCATCTTCACACGCAGGTTTAGAAGGAAACTTTCACAGCACAAGTATTCTGATCTGGATCTTTTCATTGGATCTGGATCTATAACTATCAACAACGAATCGAGAGTCTTTTTTTTTGCTCTCACTGTGTGTGTGTCTTTGATTGAGTCATCGCTTACGTCATCTGAAATGGTTCGCGCACTACCTTGTTTGTAGAGAACATATCTTGAGTTCACTGTGGCTGGATCTGACAAACATAATTTGTCGGCAAACACAGAATTCGGTTCTGGTGACATACGGGCTGAGGAGAAGTAGGGAACAAGTTTTAGGTATTTTTGGTTAGGTCATTCTGCGCTCATGTCTCAAGAATTTTCAGACATAGACGCACAACTGTAGTATTGCATAAACAACGCTGGCCGCCATTATACTATTAGCTCCATATTCAGGCAAGACATTTTGCTATAGTGTCCACCCCATTAGTCTATCTCATCAGTCCATCTCATTCTATCTCGTCAGTCTCCCTCACTCAAAGAATCACATCATTTTTATAGACTACACTAAAAGACAAAAATCTGATCCTCCTTTTTCGACGGCACAGATCCCTTGGCAAAGCCCAATTCAGAGCAAATATCCGTAGCCAAAGCGTTCATCTCGGGAGGTCCGCAAATGAAAACTCGGCTACTGTCACTCGCCTTTGGAAGATACTTTTCGCACATCTCTTTTGTAACATAGCCCGTTTCTCCGTCCCACTTATCAGAGGGATTAGTCAGTGTATAAGTCACTTTAAAGTACGGATATTTTTCTGCCAGTTCGTCAATCTCTTCTTTGAGGAGGATATCGTTTTCCGTCTCGTTCGCGTAGATGAGAGAAATCTTGGTGCAGTCTTCCGGGGTGGTTGTTACGTAACTCAAAACTTGCAAGATGGGGGTAATTCCGGAACCACCGGCAACCATTCCAATTTCTTTTGCCATATTAGGCGAATAAGACATACGACCGACGGGGCCTTTGAATGGCACCATTTCTCCCTTTTGAAGAGATGCAATTTTTTTAGAAATTACACCGTCCGCATACGATTTTACCAAGATATCGAAAAATCCCTGATCAAACTGCGAGGAAATAGGACTATAGTAACGGATTTCGTCTTTACCGTCGATTTGAAACTTACAAGCAACGTGCTGGCCTACCGGGATTCCGATATTTTCCGTCTCGTTGTAGAGCTTGAAACGGTAGATGGCTGAATTTTTCGAAATGATGGTTTTATCAATCAGCTCGAAATTGTTCCATTTATCCTTTCTCAGCGAAAGGTTTTTCCCTAAGTGTTAGAATGGGGGGGGCAAGCGGGAACTTACGGTACACCAGCGCGATTCTCACCGCCCAGAAAATGGCCACCACCAAGATGGCATACGGCACCAGCGAGATGCTATGGATCCCGATCCCGAATATAATGAGAAACGACGGGATGTAGATCCCGTGGAGCGGCTCGTTGAGGAGCTCCTTTGGATCTTTTTTTCTATCTGACATATTTTTGGGTGAGGTATATATATATATATAGGGGCATATATATAGCTAGCTCACTGGAGGATTTGGAGCTTCTGAGAATGAATTGATGGGATTTATTTTGATAGTCGGAGTCCACTCTCCTTGAGAAGATTTATCCGCTTGATTACTGCAGAATAGATCAGTCGCAATTCGGGGTATAATCGAAGCATGGTATTCTTCTATTATTGTTCACGTAAATTATAGAGGACACCACCGAAATGCCTAGCAAGCCAATGCAGCTAGGCCAGCTGCTCATTCACTTTGCATCAATGTCAATATATGTAGCAAAAGTCGCCCCAGTATAGTCATTTGAGAGATGAAGAAAGGGTTTTCTACCTCGACAAGTTCTACATTTGAGTCAGCTAACTTTCATAGACAAAGGAAATTCAAAAGAAAAAAGAACTAGTTGAGCAATATGTTGATCTGGCATTCATCAAGTTAAATCAACACGCAGAGAACCCTTGGACGGATCATCGCTGCGTAACTCTCACGAGGAAAATGAGTTGAATAAAGCGGCCGAGTACTCCAGCGTAGATCTATCTTGCCAGGAGAGTCAGAGATCTTATTTCATCTTGGGATCTAGATCGCAAGATCGTTCTCGAAATGCATCATGCAATAGGGCTGCAAACCGATTAGCCTCTTTACATTGTCAATCGCTTGCTATTCCTTGCCAAACGGTGGAGGGGAGTTGTAGTGGGGCATGGTTCTTGGAACCAGCGGTATCCACAAGGAAGATTTGTGTGACGCTTAATGTAACTGCAGGCCACTTGGGAAGTATACTTGTACGCAGGTGCTGGAACGATCCCCGGTATGTACTAGTGCTAAGAGAGCCGACGTTGAATCAGACTCTCTCTGTAAAAAAACCAACTGAGGTCACTACATAGAAGCAGTATACCTCTTAAGTGCTGTCTTGCTTATAAAAATGTAAAAAAAACTGATTTGCAGAGCGTCTTTGAGCGTCTTGGAGTGCCCGAAGAGCCAACACCAAGCAATTTGAGGGCAGCGTGTAATCATCATTCTGTAATTTGTTTCATAAAATCTTTAAAACTGAGCGACCTACGAGCAGGTCCCAAAATCGCAAAAAGGTCGTGTCCTGTCAAATCGGTAGTGCAGTAACCAATTCCTGATTTATCTCTTCTGAGAGCAGTCTACGCAATTCGGTGAGAGTCTTTCGAGGTTTGTAGTCTCTGTGATGTAATTCATTCCCTTCTACAGCTAATACTGCACGAGCTGTGCTACGGTGAGAAAAGTTGTGGATGGCCTAATCTATCTATGAAAAACCATGCTTGTTACTTTTGGTCTCCTTAGGGCGAAATCAATAATAATTATAGTCCGTTTCATAGCCAATGTAAGTACATTGCATTGCCGTAACCCTCTGTCTGTTATACGCACCTGTGTGTATCTCATATGTATGACTATGTTTTAATCTGCAGGAATATGCGCGGTGGGACATCTATCCACGACTTATGTACAGAGATGCTAAATGCTCGCTTATATCCTTCAAAAGCAGATATGTAGTGCTGCCGATTTGAGCTCCGGCTTTGCCAATGGAGGCACATGTTGTACATTCGGCTCCTCCTCTTTACGGAAGTAGACCTTTATCTCCCTGTGATCATCATATGTTTATAGTTTGTACACGATATAATAACCCTATGGTCTACGTAGCCAGTCACATTAATGTAAATAGCCGCAATTCATTCGCGCAGTGCATTCGGTCATCGATGCGAAGCGGGATTGCTCAATCGGTAGATCACTGAAGAGAAACAAGACTGCTCAGGACTTTTGGAGCCATGGAGATCTCTCCTCCTGCTTCATTATATGCGCAAGTATATATCTTGTCCTCTGTTATCAATAGATGAATTTGGTAGCTTACTCCTCTTATACCGATGGTTGAATCAATTTCATCAATCAATGTTCATCTCAATTTGGAACCAACATCCGTTACTGGATGTGACTCTCTATTTCACCTATTTAAAGTACAAGGTGTAATGGCTTAGGCAATTTCACAATACAAGCAACTACATAACCTGCTTGAAGATCTGCCACACTCATGATAGAGCCGTATGTCCATCTTAGCAGGTCGGAAATGCTCAATTGGCACACCACTCAAGACAGTTAGGACTGCTGAAAATTTTGCGGAGCTGCAATAGCAGACTATCACTGCTCTTTAGCTGCTACTGCTTCACCAATGTATGTTGATGTAAAATATCCTGCTGCCGTTTGCGATAGATGTGAATTTACTAGCTTCTTTTCCTCAGTAACCACAGGATGTATGTCACTCCACGATAGCCACACGATTCAATCTCGTACAAACGTCCGTTCTTATAATTGAGCTCTCTCTTAAGGAGAGAACCGCAATCTGGCCTACATTAACTCATTTTATCGTCTGCTATCACCATACAGCATTCCACCACTTATTTTCTATCAAGCCAATTTCCTTTCCTTTCCATATGTATCCCAGTCTGTAATTAGGGGGACCGACTTGACTGTACATCCATGCACCACGCATACTGAATTCTCCTGCCTTCAGTCTCACGAAGCCTACGGCAAACCACTCCGGCTGATCCAAAACAAGCTTCTGGGCGTTAGCGAGGACAGCAGGCTGTCATATATATCATAAAAAAGTGGGAAAAAAAAACCTTGTACATTGGGTTTTTGTCCCACACGGAGCGCCCGAAGGGTCGACGTCTGCTGCCACTAGTGGGACTTTCATCATGCCGTCATTGGTTTCTCGATATCTCTAAAACTGAGCGTGCTATGATATCTGTTGGTGGCCCAAAAAAGGTCGTGTTATGACCGATCGTATTAATGTACTAACCAAATAGGTAATAACTTTTGCAATACAGTGATGTGGAACGTCATATTTCTCTTCTTGGTAGTTTCAGTATTATGTATTCTACTTCTTTCTACTAGTAATGCGACGCTACGACATTCTGAAAAGGGATGCAAAAAGTCGTGCATGGCCCGATCGTGCAGTATACATGTCTTTGCAGCGTGATCTGATTATTAAAAAGCGAACTAGATCTATATTCAGACAAAGCTGTAGCCCTTTCTCACAGAATGACATATGCCATTTTATTTCTCTGTGGCATCAACAGTCAATTTGGAAAAGCGATGTTGATATGATATGCACCTCTATGCACGAGATATGCACACCTTTGTTCAGTGTGTATGTACTACTATGCAGACATATATATCCATATGTACGCTATACATGTAGGAAGAAGGCTGTAAGGGGTTGAAGTAGGCTGTTCGTACAGTCTCCAGAGGCTGACGCCAGCGAGGGGGAATGCCTCATTAGTTGAGCACTGAATGAGTAACAACAGTGCTGAACAAATGCTGTGACAGCAGAGCTCCAACAGCTGGGTATGGCCACCCTCAACTCGGATATCTGCCGTCAGTGGTCACACCTCCGACTATAACAATAGACTTAGATGTAGTACAACCAGCTCCTCTTCATCTAGAGACACTCGTTATGACTGTGCTTTAAAGTATACGACGGAGGGCCCATTTATTATTCCTTACTTTTTCAAAGATATGTTGGAGTACATTTTTCGCAACATTCTGAAGTAGGTTCTGTATATAATGCCCAGGTGCGGTTCATGATCCAAAAATACGAACGCCACACACTGTATAATCTCCGCAGCCGCGAAATAATTACTCATTAGACTGTTGAAGTCAACGGATGTAATCAATTGAAAAGATGCATTAATGAGAGATACTCAGCCACCTTGTGTACCGCTTTTGCTTTAGCCATCTTCCTTCTAGCTCTGCTTTGGCATGGGCACTTCTTATCACTTTAGTCAGTCACTCCGCAAGGTCGGTGGCTACACGCCCGACTTTCCAGAAAGCAAGATAGTTTTTCGCGAGAAATGACCTGAGCATAAGTTATTCTTTCATGCATAAGTCCAACAACTATGCTCTACTGCTAATGAAAGATAATGTACGAATATGCATGCTTATGCAGTAGACCGCATACGACAGATGTTATGTGAGGAGTGAAGACCCAACTACCGGTCACCCCAAGGTCTATGAAGGCCTGTGGCTCTACATGGATCAAACAAGAACCTCCTATGGGTGATGTTCTAGTCGAACTCTTACGTTTGACACTGGATATTCATTTATTTAGCTTATTGCCATTTATGCCAACTTTTTACGAGGCGGCCGGGCAACGCCTCATTTCCGGATGATTGGCAGTGAGACTGTTCTATTACGTTCTGGACTCAGATTATGCATTATTGCATAGAACAGGAGGATTGGCCACTTTTATCACACTAGTTCTCCTACTTAACATTCCCCCCCAGGTATGGACTGCACGGGTATGTTTTATATGAGTCAAGGGGCTAAACAATCATGCACCATGTGTCTGATATTTTTGTCACTAACGTTACAACCTAAAAACGGATCCAAAACCTCTGAGCGTAAGCAAAGACGAAAAGGGTTGTCCAGTATGCTCTATATATGACATAAATGCCAGAATTGTCGGTAGTGTAGTATATCCAGCCATCCATAGTCGCACCTCTCCTCCTGTGCTATAGTCGCTGTCCCTGACAATGCTTAAAAGGCCAGATCCTGCAATATTATAGGCTGGGTCTACTTGGACCATGAGGATTAAAGACTCCCATACAGCGATTTTCTCACATTCTTCCCCGAGTGGGAACCAATAGGCGCATCCGACCTGAAGAGGGCTCGGGCACGTGCTCATGCGGTTGACATGTAAGGATAGTGGGTGATGTGAGCCCCTAGCGGGCTCGTTCGGCTGCATTTCAGCTATCAATGAAAAGGTAAGGCACCCTACTAGTCTCTCTGGTCGTTAGGGGATCCCCGGGTATTTAGCCACCCGTGCATCTATTGGCCTCCCTTGGAGCTCTATCTTCTATAGGCTACAATGTTCCTAACGCAAATTCTATACAAAGATAAACTTCTAACCAAGTAAAATGATGCTAATGACACCAATTTAACCCTCTACTCATCTACTCACACTTGCGCTTCGCTCCAGTGTTCGCGTCACAAAACCACCCCTCCAAGACTCGAACCACATGATCTCATCACTAGACAAGCTGGGGAACAGTCTTGTTCCATCCGGTGAACAACCGGCGAAAACGTTTCTAGCGGATCTACCCGTCGAGCTGCTGCTTGTTGTGCTATCGTTTCTCGATTTCCAAACCCTCGAAACTGCAGGTTCAGTGTGCAAAAGATGGAGAGAGATTACAAATAACAACGATCTATGGAAGGAGATCTTCTACAACCGGCTTCACCGTGTAATGTTCTCGTCGCTGACTCGCTCGCATAACTGGCGAACAGAGTTCACCCTTCGGCAGGAAGTTTTAAGGAAATGGAGTAAATCGCCAAGGTTCCACCAAAATTTCCCGCAAGACTCTCAGGTAATTACCAATGTAGCGGTAGACTTTGCCGCAAGACGCGTCTACTCGTTTTCGCAGAATTCAGGAGACGTTATTGCGTGCAATTTGAAATCAGGTAAGACTGAAGGATGCAGCTACGGTGTAACTCCTACAGGCGCCACGTGTTACGACATGTCTCGGAATGCGATAGTTTTCGGCCGGATGAACGGGTCTATCTGTTACAAGTGGCTCAGCGGGAAAAAAGCAGATGCCGGAATCGTTTATACCCACGATAACGTTCCATCGGGTTACGTTTCAGCTATATGCGTCACCAACTCGTTTGTTCAGTCGCAAGGGGGGTTTGTGAGTTGCATAAGTGGAACTTCTCACGGTAGGCTTGTTGGGTGGGATCTTTGGAGTAACCAGGTGGTTTTTTCGTACAATTTGGCCAACTGCCCTATATGTTTTGTAGAGACCAACTACAAGGACACAATTGTGGCTATGGACGAGTCTGGAACCATTCATGTTTTGCAGGGCGTACTGAAGGAGCCTTTGAACATTTCCTCGTTCAACGCATCTCCATGGACCGACTCTACAAAGGTGCTGGTTGATTTTTCAGGTGAAAATGTGGTAGTTACCACTGCCAGCTCTGTAGTTTGTTACTCTTTCCATCGTGAATCACTGGGTGTGTCGAGTGAACCGTTGAGGGAACTGTCGAGTGAGCTAGACCTATTACCCATTTGCCAGGCTGCCATTGACGGAGCTGGAAGGTTTCCGGTGGACCACAAGGTGGCTGGTGGAGATGGGTGTTTTGCTGCTGTTGTTCTCAAGTCGGGAAAAGTTGTCATTTGGAACGTGCGGAGTGCCAATCATTCTGTATCAACGATTATTGATCCTATTTTCAAGCACGGCCTTGTCATTCCAGAGAAT
>JAJLSF010000090.1:0-10843 GCA_030567395.1 Citeromyces hawaiiensis
CGCTACCAATACAGAAAAAACACCGTTGGGACAATAACTCTCGTCGTTTAGTTGTTTTTTTGCTTTTGTTTCTTCTCTGATAAAACGGATTGTCGTAGGAATGATATCAGCATTGTCGCATCACACACGCGGATTATGTCTCAGTAATGATATCAGCCTTGGCGCATCACACACGCGGATTATGTCTTAGTAATGATATCAGCCTTGGCGCATCACACACGCGGATTATGTCTTAGTAATGATATGCAACTATGCTGCATCAGAGGGTCGTCAACCCACTGAATTGTGATATATAACAAAGCAGCATGTCCCTCCCCAAACCCCATCTTTTTTCAATATACTTATGTCTGAAACAACAATTATCAAAGCCGTGGTTGCCTTGCAAATGAAAGAGAGCGTACCGCTAATTGCTGGCACTGTCACAAACGGAAGGTTACAAATTTTTTACGGCGGCAACAAGCCTTCACTCACTCAGAACCATGTGCGAAAGACTTTGAAAAGCAAGGCTGGCTTTTCCTTCTTTTTGGATGTGCTGATGCCCAAGACTCTTGTGTTGGTGCAGGTCAACAAGAACTGCGTTTGTCTTTTTTCAGCGGGCGCTGATGGTGCTGAAGCCGTGAATTGTGGCCATGCAATTTTGGGGTATCTCTTCCATGACAAGGACCTGTTGGCTATGTTGGTACGCATGCAAAGATTGTTAAACCCTGGGAAGGAGTACAAGGCTGAATTGGAGGTTGTATATAATAATGTGTATACTCTAGAAAACTTGGCTGTGGTGATCTGGCTATTCAATAACGCCAAGTATACTCCTAAAGCTCCACGTCCCACTTCGGTGACCAAAACCGGTTTGCCAACTGTAAGAGGTGCGGTTATGCCAGTTGTTCTTGCATTGACCAAAGAAGGTGCTAAATCAAGTGAGGTTCTAGAAAAGTTGAAAACTCCATCTGGTGTGGCGATCGTGGAGTATGCCAGAACCGCTTTTGCTACTGAAAACCTTTTTTGCAATGCTCCGGCGTTTAGCATCTCTTTCCAGAAAGGAAGACGCGAGTATTGGCAGCCACCAGGGAATGGGTCCAGTGTACCAAAAGGCTGCAAGTCGGACCTGCCTCTCCTCCCATTAACCAAGTATGTGGACCTATTGGCAGTCGAGCCTATGGACGTCCATTTAGGCAACGGCGATTCCCTTCAGAGATTTCTTTGTTTTTTGGATTTTGCGGGTGCCGGCTTCAACAAGGGTTACCAGGACCAGGGGTGCTTTATCAAAATGGCGATAGAGGAGCCTGCAGACAATGAGCTCTTGGATGTTAATGAGGTTTCGGACGATGTCGTTGTTGAAGGGTCTAAAAAGAGGAAAATGCTTCCTGAAGACTACAAGGATGCTGTGTACTCTTATCGCCACTCTAAGAACAGAGAAAATTTTAGTTCGATGCCGCAGGAAAGGAAAGAGGTTTTCATGGCGTTGCTGTCTAATTTCCTCTCGCAAAAGCGTTACGAGGAGCTCATGTCACTTTCCAACAGTGATGCCGCCACTAAATTTGCCGTCAACTCATCTTCAAGCGATGATTCAGACGAGGAGAGCCGCAGTGTTGAGGATGTGATTGCAGGAGTAGCTGAGGTGGAAGGAGTAGCTGATGTGGAAGGAGTAGCTGAGGTGGAAGGAGTAGCTGAGGTGGAAGGAGTAGCTGAGGTGGAAAAAGTAGCTGAGGTGGAAAAAGTAGCTGAGGTGGAAGGAGTAGCTGATGTGGAAGGAGTAGCTGAGGTGGAAAGAGTAGCTGAGGTGGAAGGAGTAGCTGAGGTGGAAGGGGATACTGAGGTTACAACTAAAGTCCCCTCAGAGAAACAGGTCGCCGCTCATGCTGACAAAGACCCATCCACTCCATCTCAGTCTCCTACTCCAGAGCTGCTGCAGTCGCAACTGGCGTTTGATGAGCCGGAAACACAGCCTACTCAACCACCATCGCCTACATCCGAGAAAGAAAAGGAAGACTAGTTTGAGCGCTATATAGAGGTATAATAAACCGATTCTTGTCTAGCCATATTAATGGCAATGGCTTCACCGCCTTCCGGGAAGTTTATTAGGCCGCCTTTTAGTAGGAGACTCGTGGGCGTTCCTGTCACTGCTTTCAGCCTCTTCTAAACCTCGTTTAGTCGGAGATGACGAGTCAGCCGTTCCTAAAGAAAGCTGGGTGAACAAGGAGTTGTCGATTGGTCCCTCAACATCCGAAGAAGAGGCCGTCAGGTTTGTGACGGTTGGGCGGTAATACCAAGGTTGTATTCCGCTTTCATCCCCGCTCATAGAAACAATGGTTTCGGCATCAGGTTGGACATCGTCTTGGTCATTTGAAGACCCTTCCCGCACAGTCGGGAGATCGTCTTGCTCATTTGAAGACTCTTCCTGGTCAGTCTAGAGATTGTCTTGCTCATTTGAAGACTCCTCCGGGTCAGTCTGATTATCGCTGCTATCAATGCCACTTGTTTCCAAATGTTCTCCCGTGGATGCAGATGTTTCTAGCGGAGACTGCTGTTGAAGTAGGGATATCAATGCTTTTTGACCGCGTTCAGCCTCTATCCAAAGCTGAAAGCTCAAATGATTGGGCAAACCGTTTATGCCAACGTTATACCAAGTGTTCGCGACATTGGCATTATGACCGTTGAGATGGTTCGCCAATTTGTCGGCCTCCAGCAAGATCATATAAAACTGTGTGTGTCTTGATACTGCTAGGAGCTTGATCATAATCTGGCGAATCTCTCGGTAACTTAATCCCCATCCGAGGGCCTTAGGTACGGCTTTGCGTATGGCGTCTGGCGTGTCGGCCTCAAACAGATGAAAACCCTGCGGAGCTATGGCATCTACCATCATCCATACATCCAGAAAAAACGTGAAGAGCAGATTCATCAATCATCGTCCCATCCTGACACCAGCTTGATTGACATCGGGGACTTTTCTGTAATCATTGCGGATTTGTTATTGCTGGTAGTCAACAAGAGGGACTTGTTTTTCATGTCAAAAAACACATTTCGCCGTTGGTCACTCGCATTCCTAGCCCGCAATGCTATGTAGGCAGGGGCCCTCCAGTGATTCCCAGTTACAGTGAGGAGGGCCAACACCAAAGGCTGCACTCGCTCTACTACAGTGTAGTAGAGCTTCTCTTGCAAACCTACAACGGTGTATACTGCTTCGTTGATTGTTGGCTTGAAGCCTTGCCGCTTCAGCTCATGTGGGTAGCAGTACCCTGGCCGAGCGTTTGTCTGATTGTCATCGGAAAAGTCAGCGCGTTGAGTAAAGGTGGAGTGCTGGAGGAGTAACGGATCCAGCGACTCGTACTCCAATGTCAGAAGGGTTTTCAGATTTTGAATCTTGGAAAGAATAGAGGTGCGGTTGAGTCTGACACCGTTCCTGGAAACCTCAAAAACTCCCTCTTTGGACATCGTTACAGCGCCTTTATAGGTGTGGTTCCGTTTGCCCGCCTGAATGGATTCCTTTTTTACCTTTAACAATAGCTGGTAGGCGGTCTGTTGCGTGCACATCAACTTGTAATCATTAGCTAGAGAGTCGAAATTCCAGTTCTGCTGCTGGTCTCCCACCAACTCGAGAACGGTTCTGATATAGCACATCTTGACCACATATTGCCAGGCAACAAGCTTCCGCCCTCTTGATCTGGGAGCCAGAAGCTCCAAACTCTCTGTCGGACCGCCCTGAGATGCACGGCAGATTGACATCAGCATGCCCTGCAGCAGTGGAAATCTGTGCGCAGCGGGGATCGTGCCCACTTGCCTATCGGCCGGAGGGTCAGCTATTGTTGCCATTCCGGCGTCTCTGACAAACTGGCGCGACTGGTTAGTGATTGGAAACATCTGGCTGATGTTGAATCCCCCACCCATTGTTTGCCTTGCGGTCTCCTCAAAGACCCTCGAGTCCAACATCATAGACGAGATGAACCACACATAGTAGCTCAACTCGCCAATGATGCTCGAGTGCTCAACCAATTTTTGCTTGATTATGTCAACTTCTACGTTGCTCAAATCGCTAATGCGATGCCACTTCTTTGGCACGTTTATATCACCCCTCTCTTCAACCATCCGACCTAGCCTATCACCCCTCATCTGCAGCGTTGCATTGGCAGGCCTTATTATGGTTGAGGTGATAATAATGGCTGCGACCTTAGAGTAAGTGACATTTCCGCTTCCTGACTTGACAAATTTGAATTTCTGGATACCACCGGTGAAGCTGTTTCTATTGCCCAGGGCATCCATCAGACCAGAGATGACATCATACAGTCCGCTGTCTCTAAAGCAGAAACAAATTCCAATGTTGTGAAGTAGAAGCAGCTCGGAAATGGGTAACATGAGTGAGCCCATTGCACTTTCGAGCTGAATATAATCCTCGTTGGTAAAGTCTTTAAGGAAGGCTTTTACTAGGGCGGTCTGTGCAAAGTCATCCAACTCAGTAGTGTTTGGTTGTCTGCCATGGCTGGAACTGCTTGGCAAAAGTCTCTGTTTCCAAAGGGCATCGACATCCAGGTCAGGTGGAATTGTAATTGCCTCATTTGAACGGTATGCCGAGCCGGATCTGGAGTTCAGTTTCTGGAATAATACAAGCGGAGCTATTTCGCGAACATTGTTATCAGAGTTGGCCCTGTTAGCTTCGCGCTTGAGGTTGTACACCACACCTCTAGAGCTACGCCAGCCAAAAAAGATTGGCAAATAGGGCACAGGCGTCCTATCGGTGTGCACGTTCTCGTCGAACAGTTCGACGGAGTTGTCAATTTTGATCTGCTCAAAATCTTCAAAGACTTCTACCAAATCAACCGCGTTTGGGGAAGTAGGATCGCGCAAAGTGACATAGTCATCATGGCCAAAAGAGTTAATGAGGTTGCGCAACTCTGTGGTGTCTGATGCAAACCGAATCCCGTGGCTTCTGTTAACCCAGATAAAGCAGCGACAGGCTCTGACGTATCCGACATGAAACTTATAGAGGCGGGGAGTAGTCTTTAGAATGTCGTGGTTGAGTTCTTCAAAACTCGGGGCGTTTGGTGCGATGTCAACAGAAATATCTTTTCCGGCATACCTGGTACCTTCGGCTAGCTCACTTTTCCGGTATTCGCCAACAATGAAATCCTCGTAACAGTCAAGGAACTGTTTCGGTTCCATGAGATCCGGGGACTCTAAAACGGTGTTTGGGAACGTTGGCATAGTTGATGTTGTCAGTGTTGTATGGATTAGATGGCGAAGATCTTTATTGATAGTGTAATGCCTCTCTATACTGTCTTATATACTAGTCCTAACTGGTAGGGTAACGGGGTTGGTGATTTAGGGCTGAGCATTGATATCCTTCCCTAGAGGTGTGACAGTATCTTCTGTTAAAAAGTTAGATGAACATCCTTAGCTTATTCTTCTGAGAGGTACTGGGCCAAACGACGTAACGTTGAGGCTCTGACCCATTGTTCAGTGTTATCGACGTATTTTACCAGCAACGAATACCCTTTTGTTTTCCGTTAATGACCTATAAGTTGGGAGATTTCCATTTCTTCTGACCCATCGCGGTAGCGCTTGTGAACTACTGGGGCTGTGGGGGAAGTGAAGAAAGATTCGGGAATATTTTTCGCTAACCGCAGCTGGCTGACGTGAAATATATTGTGCGCGTGAAAAGATGGGTGCAGTTCTAGGCGATAATTTAAATCCGACAGAGTTTCCGCAATACGAAACGGGCCGCAAAATCGACCTCTCAGTTCTGGAGCAAGATTTGCAATCTGTGCATCCGCAATCACAGAAAAAACTGAGTTGTCGACATAGACTTCATCACCTTGTGAGAATGTGATGAAGTGATGTCTGGCGTCAAAGTGTGCTTTATACTTAGCTTGAGCGTTTGATAGAGATTGCGTCGCAGTAGTGAGCATTTTGTCGAGTTTTTCTGACAGCGACAGGGCTTCGGGTAAGGATGGGAACTCGATATTGTGTGGGTGATTAGGGATGGATCCAATGTCGACCTCGAAAGGAGATAATTCTCCAAGACTGGTCGAGGGTGCTGAACTTATAACAAACTCACCAAGACTAACGAACTTGATCCAATCGAAATTTGAACCCACGTAACAACGTAAGTAACCTTCGAGTAAAGCGTTAAAACGCTCGGCTTCGCCATTACTTTGTTGGTGATGGCTGACTCCTAGTTGGGCTTTACAGCCTACACTTTGTAGAAAAACTTTATACAGATCATTGTCAAACTGAGGGCCTCTATCACTTCAAATGATTTGCGGAAGTCCATGCAGCTTGAAAACATTATGAATCAGCAACTGGACTGAGACCATGGGTAGACAATGAGCTGACGGTGGGGATAAAGTGACAACGGCTGGTCAGTTTTTCCACAACAGTGAGAATGGCATCGTAAGATGTCGACGAGTGGATCGGATCGTCTGTGTTTGGCAAACCTGTGATGAGGTCAGTATGAATATGTGACCAACGTTCTAAGGGTATAGATGGTAAGTCTAAGAAGCCTTGTGGAAGTCTGTTCCGCGGGTTGACTTTAAGACATGTGGTACAGCTCGAAACATATTGCGACACAGTCTCTCGTAGTTCAGGTTGGCGCTCAAAGCTTCTCAAGTTGGGAATACGGTTGGTTTCGGGATGGTTGCTTTGTTGACATTTCTAAAGTCAATGACCATGCGAAGTTTCCGGATGGTGTGAGGATGGTGTGAGGATGGTGCGAAGTTTCTGGGAGCGTGGTTTGGGCACCATCAATTGGTACTGAGTATTTGCTCGCTGTGGAAGGTTCAATCAAACCTGCATCTAAAAGACGTTGTACTTCTTCGTCGATGCACTGCCTATGAATGTCGTTGTACTTTGGTAGGGGACGACAAGGAAGTGAGTCATAGAACGGCTCGTAAATCTTGATTTTATAATCATTTGGACGTTTCGGTGGTGATGAGTCTACCGCCGTTTAAAGCTGGCGATGTTTACTCAAAACGCTCTTAATTGGATTCGGCAAAATCATTTGGGGTAATTGTTTGTCAAACGAATCTTGAAGGCATGGTGTAGCTTTTGACACTAGCGTGGATTCAAGTAACGATTCCTTTGGGATGCTGCTGTCAATGTGTGCTACACACAGAGCGTTTGGAGCGGCTGTTTTGGTCTCAATATGTTCTGGGGTGGCTGAAGTTTCCGATGCAAGAACGCTGAACGACGGCTGAGTACCGGAGAAATCTAATTGGAAATTGAATCGCGAGAGAAAATCATTTTCAAGGATGATTTCGGAGCTGAGATTTTTCAGCACAATGAAAGTGTAATGGAAACGATGTGTTACTCCTTTGGCGTCCTCTAGCTGGAACTCGAAAGTGGTAACTTTGGATTTATACAGGACTGTGGAGAAGTCATCGGTACCAAAAGTTAACTTCAAGCTATTTGCCCTGTTGAACCGTGTTTTCCATCCATATCGTTTAACAACATCTGCGTTGATGAAAGAGGCAGTGGCACCAGAATCTAACAAAAACTTTAACTTAGTATTAGGCAACTCTACTGGGGATAAATAAGTAGAGCTAGTTGGAATTACTGAAGTTATTTGTTTAAGAGCGGCTTCTTTGTCTGCCGAACTATTTGTCGTTCTGGGAGTTTTGTCTTAAATACTTGGACAAATGCTTTCAAGATCTTTCGAAAGTTGGTACAAAGTGAACTCTAGCTTTTCATCATTTGCATGATGGATGCGCCAAGTGTGTACTGCCGCGTAATTTTTAAACGCACCATGAGCAAGAATCAGAATGATACTTTGCGCAGGAAAAGCGTCCAAGTATTTCATGGCCACAACTTTGGAGATGCTTGAAGCAAAGTTTTGTTTTGTTTTGGCAATGGGTAGCTTCACCAGTGCTTGATAATCTCGGATGCGTGCCAATCGCATGTCTTGTACATCTGGACTGCGATCAACAACGCGTAGCCAGTTGATGAACATGAGCACATTATGGCATTATGGAAAGACGTGATGTCTTCAGCATGTTGTTCCACAATCATAAGAGAAGTCTCGTCAGCAGCGGCAGAGTAGAGAGCTTCCACTAAAAGTCCGCCATGGAACGGTTGACCAGCGAGATCTTTTTGAAGCGAGCGGCAAATGCTATCACGAGGTTTAAAAAGCGAGCTGTCGTTTTTGCACGTAGTCCAGGAGATCTAGATGAGCATGGAAGAATGGTTCAGCGGCTTCCATTAGGTTAATTTTCTTTGTATGTTTCTCAACAACTGAATCCGGCTGTGACCTCCATGTATGGATTAGATTGTGAGGATCTTTATTGATAGTGTAATGCTTCTTTATACTGTCCTACATACTAGTCCTAACTGATAAGGTTCCTGTCTCGGTGCATTAGGGCTGAGCCCTGACATGTGTTGTTGTAGCATGATAGTACAGAGTTCACAAATGGTATCTGTGGACCAAGTCAATATAGCAGTTACGGTACGGTATAAGATGGATGCTCCAAGGCAGTGCTATATAACGACGGTCATTTCACGATAGGTCAGAAGCGGCTTTAATTATGTACGAATGGTGATAAACCAAGTAGCTGCTTTCAATGTTGAGTGTTGACGTATATGAGTGATTTACACAATATGTCAGATTCAGATATTGGCCTTTTTGAGTGAAATACAGTCTTTGAACGGTAAGAGCACACCTGATGTGCTTGTGCTGTTGTATGGCAATCAAAGCAGTTCTTCATTTTTCGTCCGAAATATACCGTAGTTCCGTCCCGATATTTAGTTTCGTCAAACCTCTTCGCGACTTCCTGGCTGTTGAGCTTGAGTAGGGCCATAACGTCGTGCAAATGATACGGTTGATTAAACTGTTCTCCTCTTCCTGGGATCAAAACCTTCTGGATTGGCAAGATACGGGAAGTACATCAGGAAGAGATAAATAATCTTCCGCAAGACTTGCTTCTGTCATCACTCCTCTCAGAACAGCGTAACTGCCAGAGTCTTCAATTTTGTTTTCGAAGGTACCGAACTCTTGGGATGTTTCCGTAGTTAGCAGATGCAAGGCTGTAGTGCACTGGAATTTCGTGACTTGCACTCTGTCTTCGATCAACACAAAGTCTTGGGATTCATAGAGATTAGATCGAAGTGATCAATTGGAATGGTTTGTGCCTCGAACTTCGCATGGACAACCGATAATAATTATTGGAGTCTGGGTTGAATTTGATTCACACAGTGGTTCAAAACTTTGGTGAGGCCTTGAGAATGTGCTGGTTGAGGTGCCCCGGTGTTCTCAAATGGCGCTCTAACGATCCTAGCTCGAACTACATTTGTTGCATTGACGACAGCATTTGGACATGAATACTAATAGAGGTAGATAGTTCAGGGTGGTATGCAGCTAGGTTCCAGACCGCTATGTGTGTATCTTGTCTAAATTTTTGTGAGAAGTCTAAAAAGGAGTATGAAAAATCAATTTAAGTTCCTTATATGAAGAAGCATAGTGAGTATTAAATCAACTCATTTAATGTCTTCAAATTGCTGCGTTGACTTTATGAGTGACTAAATAATTTTCGAATTGCCGAGGTCAATTGGTAGAAAAGGTGTTGTCGTGAATTCAATGTCTGAAGACCAGCTAAGATTGAGGCAAGCATTGAAGGCTTGGAGAGTATGAGCCCATCGTCTCACAATAAATAATTGCGTGACCATCATATCGTAGGGTCTCGGGCTTTTTACAGTTGAGCCGAAACCACGAGGCATTTGAAATGTACCGTCAGAGTGTCAGGAAAGCTTACATTCCGCGCTTTTATAATGGTTGGAGCAGGGTACAATACCCGTCCTTCACAGAACAGGATGTACCGACTTTTTGCGATGGTATTAGATTGTGTATTGTTTCTTGATAAATAGAATTGATATAGGTATTAAAGAACAGAAAGTCAGAGTATTCTATACGTTTGAGTACGTTTTGAAAAAGGTTGCTAACTGAATCATCGAAAAAAATAAATGAATATCTTTGAGACGTTTTTTTTTTTCTTTCCTCAGAAATAATAATTGTGTTCCATATTGCGTATCTTTAATTACAGGGTCACAAAGTAGGTAAGGTATGTATTGATCAGGCGATACTGGGGTAAATTGATGACATGGAGACGTAACTCTGAGGTGTTTATTCTTTGATTTTATGGCAATCGTTTTTGTCGAAGTTTTTATGGATTCTAAATGCAGTTCAAGTGAGGATGTGAGACGGAAGAATGTGTATGTTGCAATTGAGCTATCGAGCATGAATACTGAGTCGTTTGAGCACAAATTTATTTCTTTTTTCGTCACCGAGACCAGAACATTACTTTTTTTTGCAACCTCGTGTCTGCAGCGGTGCGTGTGTGCATCGGGATCACGTTTGCGGTGATCACTCTTCCGGAGGCCCCGCGTAGCGTGTCTGCGGGTCTTGCGGTGTGTTACGGACCCTGGTGCACGGATCGTGTGACCCTGGTGTACGGTGCGTGTGACCCTGGTGTACGGGTGGCTGCAATATATATATATCTATATATATCTATATTAATAAAACGAAGAATGTTCCTGAATTGGCTATGGTAGAGTCTCGCCCTATTAAAGCGTGTAGAGACTGGAAATCATACACAATGATGTAACAAGGAGGATCGCTTTGTCTTTCGGGAGACTGGGGCCTAGAATACGCCCTAATTAAGTAACTGTCGGATTATCAGCCATAATCCGGGAAAACAATGTGATGCAACTTTGGGAAAAGAAATGTTAGTCATGCCTTTTCTAGCATGTATGACTTGCGGGGAAGGTCTGGATGGTGTGAGGATGGTGTGAGGATGGTGTGAGGATGGTGTGTGTGAGGATGGTGTGAGGATGGTGTGAGGATGGTGTGAGGATGGTGTGAGGATGG
>JAJLSF010000091.1:0-10786 GCA_030567395.1 Citeromyces hawaiiensis
GTCGTTTGACCGAGCCTACAAACCACACTAAGCACGAAGCTGACTATATGCCAGCTGTAAAGCACTGGGAGTCAAAACCTATGAGCAGCAATGAGACTCAAGACAGCTTGGGGAAATGGTGTCGTGTTAGAACCGAGTACAAATTCAACAACTACTTGCAAAAGAGAGAGTTTAACGATTTTATCTATGTGTCTGACTTCATTGACGAGTCATCTGTAACTGGCAAACCAGAGGACAAGGGAAACTCTGTAGCCTTTGTTGTTAGTTTGGCTGCAAATGTGCCTTCAGTAAAGGCTGGCTTCACTGCTGCGTTTTATACTTCAATTGAAAGGGTTCGTTATGTAGCTGCTACGGGGGAAACTCAATGGTCTATGACTACAGCTTCTGACGCAGGAGGATTTGTTCCTCGGTGGGTGCAGAATCTGGTTATATGTGAAACCAACACTCACGATGTCCCCATTCTTCTGAATTGGTTTCAGGGGAGGAACTGAGAAAGGTGTAGCTGTCGTTTGTATATAATATTATGTTTACCGAAAGGTTTTTCAGTAGAAGTTTAAACAAGTTATCTACCAATATAGTAGATGTCTGGTTGCGACGAAAAAATATGGTTGCCGAATGACTCTTCAAGTTGATTACATAGCACAACGTACATGGTAGTTAGCAAAATACATTTAGTAAATTTAGTTGCCAACTTATATTTTGGCTAGAAGCCAGCAGCTGCTTTTCTCGACCTCTGATTCTCGATTTCTCTTGTGGTCTTCTCTTTGTGACGGGCAATTCCTTAAGCAACAAGCCGAGCCATGCTAGGTTTTAACTTCACTCTTGATGGAGTATTGAGAGACCCACAAAGGTCCCAAGACAAGTTCTGAATGCTCAAGGTCCATTGCCATATTTTTAAGGGTCAATTGATCATCACGAAACAGACTTATTTAAGCTAGGTCTTCAACAGAGAAGATAGGGCGAGAGTCTTCTGCTCCCGCCTCTTTCTAAGTGATTGTCAATAGATCGACCGAGAAAGACCCACTCTTTCCTCTTCACCACAAGCAGAAAGAAGCGTGGTTTTCGATCGAGAAGATTGGGAGAAAGTCTTCGACTCGGACCAGTCTCTTCTAAGTTCTCAAGAGGATGAGTGGTAAAATTGGTGCATGTTGTACTTTGACATATATTCATTGTCTAGCATTTTGCAGATGACTCAACAGAGGTATGTAATCTCTACAGCTACATCCAGCCCTATAATTCCTAGATGGGTGCAAGCCACAGCCTTGGCCTGTCGAGTGGAGCAAATTATGGAATCGCGTTACTACGGTACATGAACAGGCTCGTGGAGCTCTTTAAAAGCAGTATCTGCTATACAATTTTCACTCGAGGGTGTATCATAAAATTATTCGAGGCTCTCGAGGGAAGAGTAGCTCTTCCGGGGCAGGCTGGAATGTGGGGCCTGTCTTGAAAGCCAGAATCAGTTTTATGACGGTCCTTCAGTGACTGATCAGTGGTTTCCCGCGAATCAACAGATCAAGAGCTGCCTCTAGACAAATTGATACACGGACAGAACCACTTAGCAACTACTTGGATACAATCTACCTCGCTCTACCACAGTATTTGCCCACAGAAAATATATGCCTTCGAAGTCCCTCGACTCAGACGGCCGAACAATGCTATCGCTGGGTACTGCAGCCGACGATATTCGCCTCGTGTTGGCATTTGGCGGAAGAGAGAAGCATACTGACAGAAACTGAATCACAACTTGACACATCCAAACAACCCATGAGGACACCGTATAATGATCCCTCTCTCGCAAACAAATTTGCAAAAACGTGCATAATGTTGAGTTTGATTTCTTAGAACCGGGGTAATCTGATCTGACCTTGAGCCCTGGAGCTGAACTAGATCTGGAGCGGTCTATCTCCAGTCCCCTGATCAGGGTCCCGATTAGGTGACCCTTAGTATAATCCTTGCAATGAGTGTTTGAAGTGTATGGCTCCAAACGATCGCGATTGCCAATAAGCAATAGAAGTTTTATCCATTATATCCTCTTACATCATCTTCAACACGATATCGTTCTTTGTATTTGATGTGCAGCCTACAGTCATTCAAAGCTAAGAGGAGTATCAAGACAGGCGACTGGAAGTGGCGCTGTTTTACTGGACCTGGACATCATTGAAGCTACAGGAGGGGGCGACACTGACGTCGAAATAGCACAAGCTTAGTGATGGAGAGAAAAGTAGGAATGGAACATGAAGCAGACTTGATTGCTTGGTTTAGAATCATCAAGAGAACAAATATTAATGCGATTGTAAATGTAAGCAATGTAAATAGAAATAAGACCACGTCAGAAATTTTCCGGGCCAGCTTTGCTCGTGAGCGAAATATTTGCAGATCCCCATCTGAAAAGTCCTTCGCGTGATTTGAGCCTTACTCTGCTGATCTCTTAGATTTGGAAAATTTGAACAGCTTTTTGAACCCTTTTCTGAGCCTGCTTTTGTGACCAGCTTTGGAAGTTTTCTTCTCTTGAATCCATATCGATTGGCCGGAACTTAGAATCATGATTCCAGATTTTGTGTGTTCTGCGTCTGCTGTAGGGCTAGTGTGCAAATAAGTGTCTTGAGATTTAGTTGTTTCATTGGAATGCTCATGCCCGAAACTGTTTTCGGATCCCCATCTGAAAATTTTGGCTGAGCTTTTCCTCTTGAAAAATTTGAACAACTTTTCAAAACCTTTTTTGGACGTCCTGTCCTTGTCACTAGCTTCTAAGCTTTTATCATCTGCATACGTCCCGGATGAGGCCTGCGAAGCATTTTTCATTGGTTCAGCTGGATATTCCGATCCAGCTTCATCGAAATGCTTGTGTGCGAGATGGTTTCTTTCTCCAACTTCCAAAGACGGATGTTGTTTCGCAGAAAAATAACAGGCCAAGTTCTTCCAGCTGGCAGAATTACAAATAGTTTTGCAGTTTTTCATGAATCGGCTTTTTGGCGCCCTCCAATCCCCTTCTCCACAATAGTCATCCAGGGCTTTCAGGAGTTCTGTCTGGGCTAGCCAAAAGCAACACTTCTCAGGAACTTTAAAGCATTCGAGAACATCTTGAAGACTCATCCCTTCAGGAATCTCAAGATCTACGGAAGAGGCAGACATAAAGCCCAAATGATCTTCACGACTCAATGGTTTCACTAAAAGCCAAACACCTACATCAGAGTAATTCTGGTAGGCATATATCTGTACTCTGTCTCCTTTTGATATAGCATCATGTACGTCTGTTTCAGATTGTTCATTGTTGACGGTTCCTAAAAGCGCAGGAAAATGTTCCGAAGACAAATCATCATTCGTTTTGAACAATGACGGAAACCATTTTCTCAACCAAATCCCCTGTTTTTGGTGCGCTGAGTCACTTGCCAAAATTCTCTTTGGTACGAACTTTCTGTTACCGACTTTACTTTTGGGTTCAACTTTGAGCGCCTCTTGTGCTACCTTCGACATAGAGTCATTGATTCTCTCGTTGTCAGCTTCTTCCAAATCCTTATAGTCTCTCATGCTGTCATAGTTTTCTGACTCCTCCTTGGGCTCTACGAAGTGGGTACCATCGGTACGACCAATGTCATTTTCTGCAACCTCTTCAACATCATGAGGCAAGTTGCTTGTTTCCGGCTTCCATGATGTCCATTTTTCTGGATAATAGTCGTCTGAAAATAGCGACTCGATGTCTGGGCATCTCTGTTTCCTGATTGGGTTTGGAGCCATCTCTTCAGCTTCGCTGCCCTCGTTTTCCTCCAAGTCATTACTGAACTCGATTTTCAGGTCGATAGGACCATCCTCATCTTCACAACTTTCTTGATCAAAGTGGTCATATTTCACATTGGAAGCATCAGCAGTAGGTCCTCCTAGAGGGAGAGAATCACATTGCTCCTCATCTTCCGCGTCGCTAGCCCGATTGGAACTGGCTTTAAAAACGATTGTGTCATGCTTCTCCTCATCTTCCACATCCAAGCCACCATTAGAACCGACTTCCGGAGAGAGTGGTTCTTGATGCGCATCGCCTTTACAGGCCTCAAGTGGCAGAGTAGTCTCCTTTTTCACAAGCGACTTGACGTGGCAACCAAAAGTGAATAGTTTAACCTTGAAACCTGCAGCTGATGTTTCACCGGAAGATGCCTCTTCGCAAGCCACACTGCCAGCAGTGGTGGCTAAGACATTGTCCAGAGAGCTCTCATGCTCTTGTGGTGAGCATCTGCTTTTCGGTTTCATCCAAGATAGCCATTTTGGCCTTTTATGGTCACTTTCCTGTTCATTTACGTGGGCAACATCGATTTCTGAGAAATGCTTTGAAACGCTACCGGCCTCAGCAGGCTCAGTACCTAGTTCCTTTGGTTGCATCGAAGCGGACTCAAATCTCTCATCTTTTCCATCAGAGAAGGCTTCTTCACAAAAGGCACTTGCCGCCAGCGGCTCATACCCTTTGCAATCGTTTACAGTTTCTGTGTTCACAGCATCGTTCTCTTCAACTAAAGCAAGGTGCTTCATCTTAATGCGGTATACAACCACCTGTGTTTCCCTTTCGGTGAGATCCAATTTGCTTGACAGGCTTTCAGCCACTTTTCCGACCAATACCAGCTCGGCGGAACGGTTGTCAGGAAAGTCTTCATACTTAACACCAAAATGAGTGTAGTCGTCTTCAAATGAAGGCGAGTTAAGTTCAGCCTCTACAAGGTCACAGGCATCGAAAACTTTCCACATGTCAAGCCTTTCCAAAACATCCTTGCTCTGTCCCATCAACTCGTCTTGAGAGGATTGGGGGGCATCAGAATGGTGGTGGCTTAGTTTGGACATGAATGACTGTATGATGCTCATTGCGTAAAATGAATGAGTACACAAAGACGAAGGGTCTATATCGTGCATAAATGTGCATGATAAAATGGATTCGTCGGGGTTCGAACTTCAGAGGGGTTTAGCTTGGTAGAACTTTCGTCTGACTCGGCGCCAATATGAGCTCCTTTTCTCACCTTGTCGGAGCATGAGATTTCATCTGGGGCAATAACTGCGCGGAAAAGAGAGAAAAAGCGTATCCGCACATTCCATTTTGCTATCGAGATACCCCGTTAAATAGTATGGGACTCGCTCCTGTGAGCATGCCCTTTAAAAAAGCAGAGCTGGGGGTTTCAAGACCAATTTAAATGCTTCCTTTCGACTGACTCATAAGAATCCTTTGTCGGATATATCTGAAGTTCAAATTCGTCTTTCCAAAAATATCATCTGTCGGTAGTTGCTGAACTTTTTTATCAATGGTGTCGATGGCCAGATTTATTTTTTGTGGGTTTCTGCAGACCTCCATAGCTGTAGAAGTAAACTGAGACAATTTGATGAGTTGACGGTTAGATTAACCCTGTAATCACATTCTTACCTTATTGTCATATTCTCATAGCCTTTCTCTAGTATGAAGTGCAATTTTCATCCTGGAGAAACTGAAATAGTAGGTTTCTGCCTCCTTAGTTGTCTGAGGATTGCATTTCTTGATGCACAAGTCCAGAAATAAACGTTCTCTCGCAAGTAGACTGTCAAAGACGCGACGAAGCATGTACGTTCAAACAAACCGCCTCTCAAGAGGAAAAGACCTGCAATTATCCTCCCCGATGTTGTAATATGCTCTTGATTCTCTTGCCTCTCTGATCCTGCTGCGAGCTCTCTTCTAGGCAAACTCAGGTCGCAGTTCGAGAGCATATGAGCAGATGATGTTTCTCTATTTTTTGAGCAACATATCCCAAAAAATTCACATCTCCAAGCTCTTTTGCAACGTCATGTACATCCATAACTAGATGTATGTACCTAAGTGAGCTGTTCTGTAGACTGAGGATTACAGACTTTTCGGCAAGCGCTCTGGCAAAGCCAACGCTGCTCCAAGAAATACACCCACCGATTACTTAAAGCTAATAACCTGGGTGCTAATAATTGATCAATTCTCTGAAATTGACAACACGGATGCAAAGGATTTATCGACCGACTTCAAACTTTGATTGCAGCTTTGACACCCTAAAACAAGCTCTCTCGCTGCTGTCCTGCTTTTTCTGCGGGAACTGCAGGAAACGGCGGACAGTCTGAATATGCGGACAGCCAGCATTCTGTTATGTCGCAATTTGGTTAATGAAAGCGAGGAACTCAAGATGGCTGGACACACCTGCCCAGCTTGAATCTGACTCCTCATCATGTTGTCAGGATGCTCGGGTCTGAGAATCCAGAATATACCTTTGGTTCAGTCAAGCATACTTCCACCAACAATCAAAATTATTGGAGAATCGTGATCAAAGCAGCATCAGACAAAGCATGCAATAATTCCTTCAGCCACCGTATTGAGTAGGAAGAAAATGGCGGGAGCCGAAGGCTTTCGCGGTATCTTTACAATTGAGAACATACCTTGTCGTGGGTAAAGACAAAAGTGCACCAGTAGAGTTCGAGCATTCAGAGTTTGGCCTGATCCTTGGTGGGTCTTTCAATGATCTATCCCGAGCAAATTAGACGGCTAGGCCTGCTGCAAAACAGAAATTAGTAGGTGGGAAAAGCACTAGCTGATCAGTCAAAGAACAGGAGACTTACCGAAATACTTTTGTCTTTTCTGCTTTGCGTGATTTGCCATGTAGGTTATACTAGGTAATCGATGTTAGATTCAAAAGACTTATCCCCTTCCATACTTTTCGTCGCAACTAGACACCTTTGCCTACCATACTGTACATTGATTTAATGAAACTTATAGGTTTAAGAAAGACATCTTTTCCGCTTCGTTCCAAAGATGAGCACATCCGCACACCCTCAAATTTTTATGGATCAACTCCCTGCCATAATAACAGCGCTGCTGTCTTCTGACAACACCGTTCGATCCGCTGCGGAAAAGGCCCTTTCCGTAGACTGGTCCTCCTCCGAACGCGCCGAGTCTCTCCTATTATTTCTCTCCCAACAATCCACCACAGCAGAGGACGACTCGATCAAAGCCTTCTGCGCCGTGCTATGGCGCCGTATCGCCATTCGATCCCCTCGCGATCGCGCAGTAACCTCGCGCCAGATTTCGCACGTGACCGCCGCCAGCAGATCCCAAATGCGGTCGCTTTTCTTGGAAGGGTTCGCAAAAGTTGGTAACAACGGCGTTAGACACAAACTGGCTGACGCAATTGCAGAGCTCGCCAAGGAGCAAGACAGCTGGACGGAGCTGGTGCCCGCGTTGATTTCTGCATCGCAATCGCCAGACTCGGGCGTGCGGGAATCGTGTTTCCGCATCTTGAGCGGTGCCCCAGAGATTATGATCATGGCTGAGGCTGTAGGAGACGCTATCCAGATGTACGGAGCCGCTTTCCAAGACTCTGATGACGATGTGCGAGTTGCTGCATGTCAGGCGTTTGTAGCATTTTTCCAGCAGCTCCCGAGAGAAACGTGGAACTCATTGGGAGGCTTGCTTCCTCCGCTGCTGAATTCGCTACCGAGATTTCTAGATGCGGGAAAAGAGGCTGCATTAGCTGCTGTTTTGGAATCTTTGATCGAGCTCGTAGAAGTGGCTCCTCGGTTGTTCCAGCCGCTGTTTGAAACCCTAGTACAGTTTGGCAGTTCGGTCATTCTCAATAAGGAGATTGACGGAACAGCCAGAATGTCGTGTTTGGAACTGCTCACAACTTTTTCAGAGGTGAGTCCTAACATGTGTAAGCACCTGCCCGTGTATAGCACCACGTTGGTGGACTCGTGCCTCTTCATGATGACTGAGGTAGACGACGATCTTGCCGAGTGGCAGAACGCAGACGACGAGGACGAACAGGAGGAGGAGTATAACGCAGCTCGGCAATCGTTGGACAGAGTCTCCATCAAACTGGGCGGATCCGTTGTAGCTGCTCCCCTGATGGGGCGCGTGGTTCAACTATCCCAGTCTCAACAGTGGGAAGACCGACAGGCTGCATTAATGGGGATCTCTTCTGCAGCTGAAGGGTGTCGTGACGTTTTGATGGCAGATCTCGACCAGCTGCTTAAAATGTGCACTCCGCTTCTCAAGGACTCCAATTGCAGAGTTCAGTGGGCCGCATGCAACGCACTCGGTCAGTTGTCTACCGATTTCGCAGATGTCCTTCAGAGGTCATTTGGGGACCTTGTTCTTTCGTCGCTTGTTTCCGTTTTGGGTTCTCGAGTCACTTTCCGTGTTCAGGCGCACGCAGCCGCCGCTTTGGTCAATTTCTGCGAAAACTCCCCTCGTCACGTGCTGGTGCCACATCTTGACTCGCTCTTGGAGAACTTGCTCCCGTTGCTGCAATCTCCCAAGCGCTACGTCCAAGAACAGGCTCTCACGACGATCGCGGTTGTCGCGGATGTGGCACAGAAGCAGTTTGCCCATTACTACAACACTTTGATGCCGCTACTACTTCAGGTGCTCGCCACAGACGTAGGATCCGAGCACCGGTTGCTCAAGGCGAAAAGCATAGAGTGCGCAACGCTGATTGCGCTTGCCGTGGGAAGAGAACAATGCGGCCCGCATCTCGAGCAGCTCGTTGCAGTTCTCGCCTCGATCCAGCAGGAGGGTACCACAGACGACGACCCGGTGAGACCATACTTGGAACAGGGATGGGGCCGGATGTGTCGGATTTTGAAGTCCGATTTCGCAGCTGTCCTCCCGCTCGTTCTGCCGCCGCTTTTCGAGGCTGCGCGCGCCAACCAGGACCTTTCTGTGATCGAGGAGGAAGATGTGGAGGAGTTTGGCAGTAACGAGGACTTTGACGTGATTCAGCTCGCGGGAAAACACATTGCCGTCCACACAGCGCTCCTCGACGATAAGGCTTCTGCGATTGAGTTGATAAAAGTGTACGCAGAGGAGTTGGGCGAGGCCTTTGCCTCCTACGTAGACCCCATTGTCACGGAGATTATCATTCCAGCGTTGGACTTTTACCTCCACGACGGAGTGCGCAACGCAGCAGCCGAGTCACTTCCTGTGCTTTTGAAAATTTCACACAACCAAACCCTCTCTCACGCGGCGATCGACAAGCTCATCGACGCTCTGAGGGGAGAACCGGTTCAGGACCTCATCGTCACTTATTACGAGTGCATCCCCAAGATTCTCAAACTTCACCCACAGCTCCTCAACGACCAGCAGTTGGCGAAGCTCGCAAAGTACGCATCGCAGACGCTGGCAGAAATATACGAGCGTGTCAAGGCCAAAGAGTCTGAGGACGAGGAACAGGACGAAGACGACGAGTCGTACACTGACCAGGAAGTGTTGGAGGAAATTGCCAACGGAATCGGCTCGGTCCTCCAGTATACTCCGTCTTTCTCTCAGTATTTTAGCACACTGATTCCCACCATTGCCACCTTCATCAACGACTCGAACCCGGTTGTGCGTGCTCCAGGGCTAGTCTTTATCGCGCAAATGATCCGCCACACCGATTCCCAGCCGTACCGCGAGATGTTTGTCAACCAAGTGGGCGAGTCGCTCACTGCTGCGGATGCGGAGGTGCGCAAGAATGCCAATATCGTTGTAGGGAACGCAGCTCTCTACGGAGGCGAAACATACAAGGATTTTTGTTTGGCTACTTTGGAACCGATGCTCCAGGCTGCCAATTCCTCGAGCGATATTCCCGCTAAGGAGTGCGCAGCTGCAGCTTTTGCCAAAGTGGCCCACGCGTTTGCGAACGGCAATCAGCAAATCACCCAGAGCTTTGTCTCACTGCTCCCCATCTGCCAGGAAACAGAACAGGCTGCTTTTGCATATAACTTTCTTGCGGACGTTGCATCGCAAGCTGATCCCCCAAAAGTGGTGGACGCGGTGATTCAGGCGCTTTTGTTCTCGTCTATAGGCGGGAAGACGGCTGAAAGGGCTGTGGCTGCGGCAAAACAGCTTCTCGCGGCGATGCCACATCAGAGTGCAATGGCGCTGTTGCAAAAGTATCCACAGGAGTCACAGGAGGTTATACAAAAGTGGTTTGCGTGAGGGTGTAGGTAAACGTCCGTTGTAGTGGGTTATATAGTCGAAACCAGTTTTCGTCGATTTTCGATTTTAAAAGAGTAATGGTTTTGGCAGTGTGGATCAAGGCTTTTGATGAAGTGTGCCTGGGTATCCGAGCCTTGTACCTGAAAGGGCGGTTTTGAGTGACCTGTAGTCAGATCTCTACGTAATGCAAACTCCATTCTAGGATGTATCTATCTATACGTTAGAGAAATGAAATGAAAAACAGATCTAGTCAGTCTCTAACACCTTTCGCGATTTGATTTCTTCAATATCCAAACAATTTCGAATAAGGGTCGCCCGCTATACATGATGAGTGGCGATCTCCCTTTCAAGAAGCTTCAGACAAAAGATTTCAAGAATATCGAGCGGATGGATTTTCATGCAAGCAGCCTTGGGGAGGAGGGGAGGGCTGAAACGGTGGCATTGGTCGAAGTTGGTTGAAATATTCTAGTTTCAACGGCTCACATTTGACATATATTTCTATTATTCTGCTACTCTAATATATTCCATTTAGTGTTGCCTTACTTACGGAACCTCCACACCCCTTTTTACCGCTTATTTCTCTCGAGAAATAGGTCATACCACGATCTTACAAGCTACAATGAAAAAAGAAACACACACTTTTGTAATTGGAGGCAGCTCCTCCTTTGATATGTGTCTGACTCGGTTTTGGCCTTCTTTAGAGAACAATAAATACGAAACGTCAGATCCAACTACTATTCAAAATATTTAAAGATTACACAAATGGATAAGCCTGCAGCCTAAGTTATGACAGGCATGGCTCCTTTGCCTTATTGGGAGATTCTCTCAGTGCTTTTCTCTGGCTTACAG
>JAJLSF010000092.1:0-10535 GCA_030567395.1 Citeromyces hawaiiensis
TCCTGAGACCTGACGGGCAAATGACTGGTGGACGAAACTTCCGTTGCTTGAGGTAGTACTACTGGGGTACCATGTACCTTATTACTGGTAACACTACGCTGTGACTCTGTTGAGATACCCCTGATGACATCGGGCAGGTCACCGTGAGTCGATGACTGGTCCCAAGATGCCTCAGTACCAATGGGCTGGGTTTCTGTCCCCCGGGAAACCTCTGTGTGCAAGGCTACGTCCGAGAGGATTGTCTTCTCTTCGTCAGGAGAAGGAGATGATTGTCTCCTTCTTTTGTTCTTAGAAGGAAAAGAAGTTTTGGGAAACTTCGGCGCCTTAGGCTGTTGTTCACTTGAGGTAACTCCAGTAGAGAAGGAAGGAAGAGCGGGAAACTGTTGATCATATAAGCGATTACGCTCCTTTTCCTTGATTTGATTAGCACGTTGAAGCATGTGCTCAGTAGCTCGGCACTTGAAAGTAGGGTGTCCTTGGCGTAGACACTTCCTGCAAGCTGGCGCATACTCGCATTCCTTGCGGAAATGAGTCGTCGACTTGCAGTAGTTACAAAACTTGATGTGATTACCTATGAATACTTGGTATTCTGGAAGTCCCGGAATCTTGGTGGGAGGGGTGATATCTGTACCCAGTTTGACTAGGATCCAAGCGGATAGTCTTGCCTGCTCATTTGCATAGAAGCGAGAATCAAATTGCTCAAGGGGAATGTCAGCTACGGCGGGAAATTTGCCTGCTAGAATTTGATCCTCTTGTTGCAAAAATTGGCCAAGAAGTATTTCCTCGGCCCTGTCAACATACAAAGGGTGGAATCTAACATTCAAGGCCACAAGGGTTGAGTTTGCGTCTACGTCTATGTACTTAAGCTTGAACGTGTTCTCTTCTCCAAACGTGAAAGAAGTAATCTCATTGATAGTCTTCGACTCCAATTCAAGGGGGTAAAGTTCCATGAAATCATCGTGAGACATTCTGCCTTCTTCCTCTAGGTTTGAGAACGCCTCCTCCGACATTTCATGGACAATTTTACGTGCTTGTGTAAGGTAAATAAAACCTTTTTCTTGAAAAAAGGTGTAAAAGATCCGTCCATCGCTCTGCAAATTGTTTCTCCAGAATTTGCCAAACTCCTTTAGTGAGGTGTCAGGGTCAATTTCCTTAGATGAAGTGGTATAAACCTTGAACTTGAGTTGCGACTGACCAACGGTGTGAGTCAGCTCATCCAGCATTTTGTTGATGTGCTGGGGCATCATATTTTTTTGATTTTTTTGATTTTTTTCAATTTTTTTGGGGTTTTGTACTGTTGAGTTTGTGATATTGAAGTGTTGGTGACCTTGCGCGGCTACGGCAGCAAAAGATAGCGGTAAAGTGGTATTGGTCGAACCTTCCGGCTGTGAGGGTGGATCTGGATCCAAAACGGGAATGTCAGGGTCAGGAACAGTCAAGTTATTAAAAATGTTACTACGCGAGGCGTGTTGAGACATTTAGGCCAGTGCACAATTATGTATAGCCCACTGTCGAATGCCGCCAAATATGACACAAAATCGGAAGAGGGATGCTATTTTTGTCTAGATGAAGCATCCCTCGGCTGCATTTTCTTGCTCAACTTGCGGAACAATAAGTTAGTTTCAACTCGTCATTTTACAGCATTGAATGAGATGGCAATACCTCAAAGCGCCCCATCCGACAAATCCATCTCAATGGAATTAGAGATACCCTCGGTGCTGAAGGAAAACCTTAGAAATAGCCAACAGACTATCCGCTTGGACGTGCCACGGAAGCTTCGAAGCGCCGTGAACATCGTCAATAAACAAGCTCAGGAACCTTGCAATCCCGCTGATGCACTCAGAACGAGTAAATGGAGGAATGCCATGCAAGAGGAGCTGCATAGCCTAATAACAACGGGAACATTCAAGGAAGTCCCATACAATAATCAAACATTGCTACCCACACCTTGGAATTTCAAATTGAAAAGAAATTCATATGGCACAATACTCGACATAAGGCACGTCTCGTGTGCCGTGGCGGATTACAAGGTCCGGATAAGTTCGATGAAACGTTCTCTCCGACCCTTGATTACGCACATATGCGAGTAATCCCACTATAGCGGTTCAAAGGGGCCAAGCAGTTAGAAGTATTGACTTTAATAATTCTTACTTGAATGCGGATCTTGAAGGATCAATATTCATCAAACCGCTTTCTCTACAGCATGGTCAAGCCGACAACATCGGCAACCACTGTACCAAAGGTGACAAAATCTCTATACGGTTTAAGGCAATCGGGTGCCAACTGGAACTGTCTATTAACAGACTATCTGTCTAAGACCATCCACTTTGAAAGAATTGCGCCATGTGTCTTTAGACACCCTGAAGACAACGTCATTTTGGGTGTCTTTGTCGATGATATGCTAATAACCTCGCCGGACCTCTTCATCACAGACAGGTAAATTCGGCGGATTGGTGCCGATATTTCTATAAAGGATCTGGGTATCATCAGCGAAATGTTGGGCTTTGAAATCAAACGAAAATGGGGATGTATCGCTAAAGAGACCAGGACCTCTGATCAAACTAGCGACCTCTCTCACACCGAGCCCAGTGAGTCATCGAACTCCAGTTACTTTAAAATCCTATATGGAACCGAAAGACTTGATAGCAAAAATCTCGCTTCACGTCAATCTCAATTCAGTAATAGGCCAACCCAATTTCTCATCCACCTCACACAGACCAGAGTTACGCTATGGCGATCAGTATGCAAGCCGTTGGATCAACAAGCCATGCAAACTATTGTGGCGCACCAATTTTTTTGAAATTAGTGGAATATTACGCTTTCAACGCAGAGGATGGTGTGAGAATAGCACGCGTACCGGATAATCAGTTTCAATTATACTCCCTCACGGACTGCGATCACGCGTCATGCCCCGTCAGGAGATACTCTGTTGGGGGCCATGTGCCTTACCTTGGGAGCACGCCAATCCATTGGAGGAGTAAAACGATGAAAATCCGGTGCGACTTATCTACTGAGTCAGAGTTGCAAGATTTATTCCAAGCAAAGACTTTCGAACTGGGATACATACAGTCTGAGAATGCTGCGGATCTTCTCACCAAACCAGTGGATGTGATTACGTTTAAACGTCTCAAACCAATGTTAGGTATAGAGTCCCCACATTTGACAGTCGAGAACCAAAGATAAGTTCAGCTCCCCAAGATACGTTAAACTTATGGGGCCATGTTGGATACAGAACGTAAGTGAATATATGTTACTGACACTTTAATAGCACGTACGGCGTAAAGCCAATCCGTGGTCCAGTTCAATAGCGTACTGGATAGGTAGAGGTATACTAATACCTGCTTCCATGTAGTGACGAAGGTAAACAATCCTACGGAGAGAGTTTGATTCGAGATCAGTCGGCTCTCTTAGCATAAGTCCATACAAGATGATCGCTCCATCGCTCTATGCGATTGACCGCATATGCTAACAACATATGTGTGGGGTAACATAATTGTATTGAGTATTATTCCCCAGGAAGGCCAGATTGGCCTGCGGTTACGAAAAGGGTAACCCGAATCTCCCTTGGTGAGTTTTTGGTCGGAGGCATCCGATATTAGATTCAGATAGCTGCAAGCTATTGGTCAATGCATTAGTGCAGCATTAGCCACGTAATGTGCATGAATCTTGTCGCCAGAATCGGACCCGAAATTGATTCCGGGATTCCGAGGCGTATGCGAACGACCTGATTGGTTCCTTAATGGTTCTGACTTTGGCGTTAACGGGATAAGGGAGAAATGGCTGCATGCAGACGTAAGACGTATAATATTGGTGTTTCGCACGGCGAAAGGATATATAGAAACGGATACATAACCAGTTCAAGTTTTCTTACAATAACTAAACTTCGTATGGACACCAACAATCTGGAGCATTACAACACTGACGCTGACCGAAAAGACTATCATGACTAAGGGGAATAATCATGTCTAAGCATGTATGTTAGAATAGACGTTCTGGATGAAGGCTCGTCAGAGCATGAAGGTGCATATCGCTCATGCAGGTCACTGTAGACATGTATATCACACCTTAGTGCCATAATACCTGATTTATCAATATGACTTGCGGATAAGCCACTCATGATACATAACATCATATGTGTTTCTACACATCAATTTTAAAAGAGGCCACAACATTCAGCTGTGTAGCAGCTTTTGGTAGAATGGTCTTGCCTTGTCAACCTAAGCAGAGATGATTGTTACTGGAGATTCATTAATCAAGACTGAGTATGAATCACCCTGCCCAAGTTGCTTAACACGGCATTGATGCCTCGAGCAAAGCTCCCAGACCTCCGCACCATCAACAGTCCCTGGCACTATCATACAGCTGATTTATTGCTTTGGATCAATACAGGATAGACTCCAAACAATTTTTTTTAATACATAACAATTGCCATATACGTCTCAGGAACTAGAACACCCCATCGCAGTTGCCTGCGTCCACTTCGACGATACTTTTATTCGTATTCGCAAAAGTAGTCAGAATACTACATTAGGGTAATAAGTCAAAATGATGGGGTGAGGTTGAGATGACCGGGTGGGCATCTAAATCGAATGTTTGATTCATAATACCGTCGTCGACATTCTTCGTCATGAGCAGCATTCATTATGGGCTGTGTATATTTATGTTGATAAAATATAACAGTTTAATAGAGAAGCATGATATGATTAGCTATTCGTCTATTATCGATAAAATTATTTGCAAGTTGTGAATGGCAATGTATGGGGAAGATGACGCGTTTATATTGTGGCTGATAGGAAATCTCGGTAAAATTGAGTGCAAAGAATATCTTACAAAAAAGATGTTACGGAAAATCTTACAATACTACGTCCTTCCCAATTTTGCGGCGAAGCTTCATCAAATATAAGTTCCTAAGATTACGCTTCGTCGCAATTAGAGGATGTGATCTGTGAGTCTATGAAAATGGTGCAACTAAGAATCGAACCAAGCCGGGATACAAGTCTCACAACCTTACATCTTTTCCGCTTCGCTCCAGAGATGCAGATGCTTCGCTTACAAAACTACCGTAGTCTATCTATATTAACAGAATATTATCTATAATCATCATCATCACTCTCTGGAAGTGTCTCTTCCGAAGATGGAGCACTTTATCCAGTCGAAAGCAACCAAAGCCTTAGTTCTGGCACTCAAACACATCATAATGTATGCGGACCTCCACATGATATAAGTGAGAGGGCCACCGGTGGAGGTACTCGACCACTTGCCCCAAGTGAGATCGGCAACAGCCTTGTCAGCTCCAACGTAGGAAAGCGCACCCATGTGTTGGTACTCAAACTTGGAGAAAGAGTTTGTAACTCTGTCGAGACGGGCGGTGACTTTGCTTCTCTCGTCAGCGTTTGAAGATCTGGAAAGCTCGTACTGCAAATCATCGACAGCGGCGAGTTTCTTGAAATGCTTAGCCAAAAACTCAGCCTCCTGGTGAGCCGTTTGAGCTGTTGGCGGCAGACCGGTGAAGGAACAGTCTCCGATAGCAAACAAGTTGTCTGTACCTTTTACTTTCATGTGCTCATCAACAAACAAGCCTCTACGGGCCTCGTTCTGTTCCGGGATCTTGGCAAAAAGCGACTTGGTGAGGTTTCTTGGAGCGTTACCTGTAGCCCACACCATAACACCGTAAGGCAAGGTGATATCTTCGATAGAGCCGTCGGATTTTTTAGTTTGCGCCTTGATGATTTGAGAGTCCACGTTCTTTACAGCGGTGTTTGTAATGAGGTTGATTTTCTCTTCCTCGAAAACGTGGTGGGCATAAGTGTACAGTTTTTTCGAAAAGGCGTTGAGAACGTTAGGCAGAGCTTCAATAAGCGTCACTTGAATCTCGCTCGCTAGCTCAGGCATCCATCTCTGCAAGTCTTCCTTTACATAGTCTTGTAGCTCTCCGGCAAACTCCACTCCTGTGGGGCCACCGCCTACAACTACAATGTGGAGCAGTCTCTTTCTCTCCGCTGATCCCTTGGGATGCAAAGCTGCAGCTTCAATCGAGTCCAAAATACGTCTTCTCACTTCGATAGCGTCTTCGAGCTCTTTCAAGAAACATGCATTCTCGGCAACTCCGGGAATACCAAAAGTGGAAGGCTGGGCTCCCACTCCGACAACAAGGTAATCGTAATTAAGATTCTGGGTCACATTACTGAGAACAGTGGACTTGGTAGCAGAAGAGTCCATACCGGCTTGTCCGGAACGAACCGTGGACGCCTGCTCGATGGTGATCTGGCGGTTAGAAATGTCCACCTGCTTGCAGTCCGCTTCCAGGTACGTAACGGTTCCGGGAGTTCTTCTGGCGATGGAACGAACGGGTTCTACAACGGATCTCAGCTCAATAGTACCTGTTGGGCACGAAGGCAGAAGAGGGGTAAAGAGAAAGTAGTTTCTGGGTGAAACAACGGTAACGTTGAAAAGAGAAGTGTCTAGGTCTTTAAGCAGAGTAGCAGACCCCCATCCGGATCCCAAAATAACCAAATTCTTCTTTCTAGCACCCGCCACAGTGGTGGCCGTCTGCGGCTTTTGCGAACCTGGGTTAGACTCCTTGATAATTTGGTAACCGAAAAGCGTCGACCCGAGTACCGTGGCTATAGAAGCAGCGTCCAATGGGATCTTGAGCAAAGACTGCATCAAGGTCTTTTTCTCGGGGCCACTCTTGGCAGGCAAAGAGGCGTACCTCTTGCCTAGAGTTCTACCTAACTTTGTGGCACTTGTTCTTGTCAACATGTGTAGAGGTTAGGTTTTTCTTTTTTTTTATATACCCTCCTCCAATGAAATTTCGTTTCTTTTGCACGACCGTGCATATGCGTCTTGAGCTTTGATAGGGGGAGAGTGGCTAGTTTTTTGAAAGCAGAAGAAGCCGGGTTATCAAGCGATGGATAGCGTTTATCCACTTGGTGATTTTTGTCAAGCTGAGATGGTTGTTTGAGATCTGCTCGCCGATCCGAACTCGGCTCCTGCTGTTTAGATGGAGGAACTATGCACCTTCATGCACGATCGCGTCATGGTGCGCAAATCTCAATTCGGCAGAATATGATTGGACACTACTCAGCGAGGTGAGTTCTGCGCGTAAAGGCACTGTGGGTGTCGCGGAGTCCGTAAAGTCTATATTCTGTAGCATCGAATCAGTAGTTGGTGTTATGAAAAAATGATACATCAGAGCTAGAGACATTTCGGTCTGCGAGCATTTGGTTCAGCAGATTTAGCTGACAAAGTGGCCAATCATCATAAGGGTCTTGTGGTAGATGTGATTAAACTTGACAAAAACTCATGATTAACCAACTACCAGCTCAAACAAGCGAGAGAAAGACTGGCTAAAGAACACGTAGGCGTTTTAGGCACCGAACCCTCTGATAATCATCAGGCATAAAAGAAGTATATGCAAGTCATCATAACACTGCTAATTTGTGGTTCTGCCAGTCTCAGTGTTTCCTGACATACGGCTTTGGGGTAAAGGAAACTCGAGTTATGGAAATACCACAAACAGAAAAGTGAGTGACGAATCGCCTCCAGCCTCTGCATTTATACAGCATGCCCAATAACTCGACAAGTAGATCTAATAGCCAGCTACGCGATAGCTTAGCGAGGGCAAAAAAAAGTCTAGACGGAGGGCATCAGTAAAGGATGAGAATTCATTCAGACCTGAGAGTTCCAAAGGGGTTTGAACTGAAATGACCATATGACTGTCTTTTTTTCCCCAACGTATAGCAAACAACCTAAATCCTTGAGCTGAGGAGGGCTTACATGAAAAATCATTGCTCCGGGACCCGTCAGTCATCTAAGAGGAGAAAGAGTCTTGAGAGGAGACCTGTGGTGTCTGTAGGGGGCCAAAGATGCCCTCACCAGGCAAACCATACATGGCTGCCTGCTTAAAATAGTGGATCCATTTTCTGAAAACCCCTCGAATAATGAACCCAACAACATGGACTCGCCAGCTGTAAAGAAACCGAGATGAAAAGGCATCACAGATGGAGAAATGCCACCCTTCAAGCTGCAGATAATCATAGCGATGTCTCAGCGACATTATCAGCATATAGTTTGATTTACGGCTGAATTCCCCTCCTGGGGTCAAGCCAATGCCTTTGTAAACTTTTATCTAAATAAACCAAGCAGACTGAGTGAAAAAAAAAAAAAAATGGGTGTCTCATTGCCTAGAGCTGCTTTGGCTCATAGAGAGGCGTTTATTCATCATCGAGACGAATATCTCAAAGCCATCAGCAAATTTCAATGTGTTAGGAAGTCAAAAGGGTGGCTCAATCTACACTCTATCGAGGTAACTTGTCGCTTATCTACATGCATGATCTATCACTAGCATCTCGGTGTACTGATGTGCCCCGCACTATGTCTAATCTAGTTCGCAATTTAAAGAATATATGGGCCAATGGTCTAAAGCGATCGGCTCTGCAGGTGCAGTCAATAAATGACATTAAATCAGGAACACTGGTTGGATCTGATGCTTACGGTAACAAGTTTTACGAGTGTGAGGAGGAGCTATCTGGACGTACGAGATGGGTAGAATATAAAGATTTTTGGAGGCCGGATTTGTCTCAGGTTGAGCCTGGCTGGCATCTGTGGCTGGGATACGGTATAGATGTTCCTCCTCCGTTATTAAAACCAGAGGAAAAGTCCAAGCTACCTTTTTCTCCAACTTTCAAGCCCAATTTATCTTTTACAAATGGTGCATATGTGCCGTATAACACGGCAGCCCCAAAGTGTCAGACGTGGAAACCCAGAGTATCCGAAAGGGTATGACTAAGCAACTAGGAGCTCACTTTATTTATAGCGTATTTAAAGCTTTTTATAGCGCAATGGCGTTGAGAAATTGAACTGCAGTAGATATCGACTATCTTGAGTACTTTAAGCAGAGGCCTTAGATAATACATCACCTTCCATTTAGAGGCACTTTCTCTTTTCGCGCCAAATGCATGGTGATGGTTCTGACAATATGACATATATCGACATCTAATAAAGCAGGCATTATGGCACTGAGGTATATTCGGACTCACCCAAATTGATCCTTTCGCTATTTCTACTGTGACGTACATGAACGATATGCACGTTCATTCACGGATGACGGAATGGCTTCATCTAGAATATTCGTTCTAACAACATCTAGAGATGTACCAGCCCAAAGTATGAAATGCTCACATTAAAATCAAATATCAGTGGAGTGAAGTACTAACCAGCATAATCTATATCTTACGTTAATTTTTGAAACCTCGGTTAACATGGCCACTGCGTCATCTCCACGTCGTTCCTTCATTGCTTCAGTAGTAGACGCACACCGGGCATTACAGCGTTTCCTCGTGTTTTCCAATATCCGCTGTAGACGATACATTTTAGTACCACTGTGCAAGAGAAGACAAGATGAGCGAAGGACAGTATCTAGCCAGCTCGGTGAACGTAGACCTCAGTGTCACTGGATTATCCTATTTGCCGAGCTCATTTCCATAACTAGGAACCTTTAAGACTTCGAGATACTGATCAAACACTCTTAGCTCTAAAATCCTGTTCAGACCATCTGTAAGCAATGGCTCCGATCACTTCAGGCATGACCAGATTTCCCTGGTAATTGACTGAACTGGCTCAAAGATGTATCGAAAACCATGGCTTCTTTCAGTATTGGGAAAGCGGTCGGCTCATTGTGAATGATAGCAAAAATAGGTTCCGAATGATAGCAAAAATAGGTTCCAGAGTACAGGCTAGAATTTGGTTTCCAAAACACTGCCTGTTGGTCATGATGAGGTTGATAGAGAATAAAATGGGCAATATGTTTCTTATTCTGTCCCCCCGGTCAGACTAGATTAGAACAATACGGAAAGTGACACGTTAACCATTAAGCAAGCCAGGCCTAGATTCAAAAAATCGGGTATGCTGTCTACTATCCATCTCAGTCAGACAACGTCATTATTTCTGACTTTTTTCATTCATTTTTGCTTGAAAAAACCAGAGCCACAACAAAAGACTCGAACAGCCTATGCTCCTGAAGATGGCATTTATTGAGCCCACTATGGCTGTATAGCGAAAATCCTAACAAATAATGCAGAGAGGAGCCTAATTTCGGTGGTCGGCGAATCTTCTTCGTAGCTGCTCTCGTGGTGGCGCATCTCATCTATTGACCATTAAGAATCGCATTAGGCTCTAGCTCTGCCATCCAATTACTTTGGCATTTATGGGCCGCATGTGATTTGTCGGGTTATCGGACTCACAGAGAACACAAGCCTCAAGTCCACTTCGACAATAAAATAGCAGGCTAAGGGTCACCAGATCCGAATTATTGATAAAAGTTGGAAAACCGTGTATAAACGTGCCTCTTTTTTTATCTTAGATCCGGGGAGATGTGATATGATCTATATCCGGCTTCTAGTATTCACCAAGATCGCAATCTAGATGCCAGCCCTGAAAAATGATGTCCTAAGATCGCAAGGCAAAACTTACGGTCTCATCTTGAGATCTAGATCCCAATCACTGGGATCCGGCGAATATTAGAGGCTTGCTGA
>JAJLSF010000093.1:0-10511 GCA_030567395.1 Citeromyces hawaiiensis
CGGGGACCGTCACATAAAACTGCCGCTCTTCTTCCGATTCCCAAATCGGGTCAGTCGCCTCTTCCTCCTTTTTACTTACAGAGGTGATAATCGAGCGCTTTTCTGACTGCTCTTGATTCTGCAATTTGGGCATTTCCAAATCGAAAAATTCGGTCAAAAATAGGGCGCTGTCTGTGAAACTTTCCAGCAATTCACTCAAGAGAGCAATCCTCTCCACAATAGAGTCCACCATACGTCCGGTTCTCAGGGAAACCTCTCTGTTTTTTATTCTGAGCTCACTGATGTTCTCGTTCAGTTGGACTGTTCTGTTCACCACAGCCTTCGCGTAGGTCAAATACACGGTGTGCAAGTCATTGCGAATTTCCTCTTTAAACAAAGAATCTTTGTCCGTCAGCTGCGGCCCAAACCGTTTCAGCCACTTGACAGTTAGCGAAAGTGTGGACCCACTCTTCATTTCGTACGACAACACATCCTTCGTGAGAGCCACTATAAGATAATCACCTTTGAGCCTGCGGTTCAAAGACCGTGTCAGCTCCAAGCCGTGCAGCCCTATGTTGTTACAACGAAATATACCAACCAGATGGTAGTCTGTAAAAAGTCTGAATAGCACTTTTCGACGGCTCACCCAAGCGACTTCGTCCTTTTCACTGAGCGGCTGTGACGGGTTTTCCAGTCCGTATATAAACTCGGACATGAGACCTACCGTGAACTGTAATGAGAATCGCTGATGCAAAGCACTTATGACTTGCACACTTGCCGCAATATCGTCATTTTTAACCAGCTTTAACAAGCCTTCGTAGGTGGATGGAACTATCTCAGAGAGGTACTTTTCCAGAGTGACAGATTCGATATCGTTGAGTATCGAGAGTTGAGTCTCCTTGGTGATACCAGTCCGCATTTTCTTGATGAAAGCTGTGTTTTTCTTCAATGAAGAGTCTAGAGATTTTGTGGGGAAAACTTGTTCCCCTTCCCAGGCTCTCAAGTTGAGCGATAAAAGATCTCCTTTCCCATTGTCAGACATCTCATGAGGGTGTGTGGATGTTAATGAAGAATAAGGGAGAGCTGAGGCGGAAAGGCGTAGACTCGTAGACCAAGTATGTTGAGGGCGGTAAAGGGTATTTTCTTAGAAGATACCTGCTTGTATTTGACATCTCTCACCAAGCACTATCCTGAAAAGCTCTCTAACGAGTCTTTTGTTCACGAGGGCAACGTCATGATCGACCCATCTGCCAAGATCGGCAAGGGCTGCAAAATTGGGCCTAACGTCGTCATCGGACCTAACGTTGTTGTTGGCGATGGTGTCAGAATCCAGAGATCGGTCATCTTGAAGAACTCTCAAGTCAAGGACCACGCAAGCGTGCAGTCCACCATTGTCGGCTGGAATTCTGTCGTTGCTAAGTGGGCAAGACTGGACAATGTTACTGTTCTTGGAGAGGATGTTACTGTTAAGGATGAAGTTTATGTGAACGGAGGTAAGGTTTTGCCTCACAAATCCATCTCGGCTAATGTTGAGACTCCACAAATTATTATTTAGATTGATATTTATACCCTAATGAAGTTGTGAAATAATCGCGACACCGATTGCGACACCCGAGAGTGGAGCCGAGTGTCACTGACAGTTTCAGTGAATGAGCATGTAGGCTTTAGAGGTCTTTTAATAAGTCAGCATACTGGTTTGGCCCCAAGAGGAAAAAAGGCAACCGAAATACTATCAGGGCTGTAGGAAGCGGGATGAGATAATAAAAGAGTACATTACGGAGTGATGACATAAATGGTGTACGGGATTGACGCTTGAAAAGTAACACTTTGCAGTATGGGCTCGTACTTTTCTCAACAGCACCCTTCCATACCTCACATTACCAGTTGAATTCACGGCATCAGATGAGCACCGTGTCATTTCAACCCTCAGATGACTTACGACGATGCCCATCCTGTTGTTGAGAGATTCCTGTTTGCAAATTCAGACACGATCTATCTTTTCACCTTTTCCCTTCGTTATAGTTTCAGTCTCAACCTTCCCTTTCTCGAATGTATGTCTCCTGTCACCAAACCTCAGTTTTAGAATCAACTTGGTCACCTTTCTAAACCTTCTCGAGCATACACATCATATAAGCAGGTCTCCCCGGGAAGCGTGTGGCCATTCCAGTGCTGCTCCACAGACACCCACGAGTTTACTGTCGCTAACAAACTGGATCTCAAGGCTAAACGACTGACTTCACAACCTTGAATGCTGCCTTGCCCTTGCACAAAGGTTTTTGGTTTCTCTCCGCTCTTTTATGTTGTCTGAATGGATAGTACAGGGTTGCGAGCAGTTTAAATACAACTTCAACCGACACGAATACTTTCTGCAAAAATGAGAGGCCCAGAAAGTGCACCTACTTTACTGTCTCTAAAGAGAATGCGGAAAGTTCCTCCTGCTGTCAAGACACTGCAAATCCAGAAATGCTCTTCTGCGTCAGTTGAGCATAAGCCGGCCAACTACGGTGCTTAACTGGAATCGAAGTTACATCAATATAGATTAAATTCTGTATTCATTCTCTTGTGACGGGAGCCGAAGGCTATCGCCCTATCATCTCATTGAGGAAATTTGTCGTAGGTAACCACTAAAAACAGTCACCTTATTCCATTTTCCGTCCCTTTGTCTACCTCCTCTACTTCGCGATGATCCATTGGCCTTTAAACTCAACTGTAGACCTTTAGCATTTGAGAAACTGGCCCAATACGTTTGTGGGGTTTCAATGATCAAGGAAATAACAAAACCACTTCTGCTTCTTTTGCTCTTTTTCTTTTTTTTTTCCACATAAACTTGACCTTCTAATTTCTATCAAATATGTAGTTCGAATTGATGTTTCAGATGTTTCAAAGCCAGATTCCCCTTCCATACTTTTCGTCGCAACCAGACATTATTGTATCAGGCAAAAGGGTAAAATAAAGCGAGTGTAAATTTTTATAGACAGTATTCTTAGGTTGTGTCCTTTGACTTCATAAGTTGTTTAACGATTGTTTGCAATATTCCGAATTACATCTCTCTTCTCTCCTTCCCCTGATAAAGCACGGAAACCTCTCCTTTTACACCTACCATGTCTGACAGCCCTTTTAGTGTCGGTGATTATCAGGAGTATTGAAAATGACAGAATTGTAACGCAGACTTATTGTAGAAGGTGCGCCATGACTTATCAAACGTGGGGGGAAAATTAGCCATATCCAATAAGCGAACACCTAAATTTTACCGTGATACTCTAGGAAGACATACACACGACGTATTTTACAACCTATCAAAGTCAAATCGAACCAACCTTTTGGCAAGAGTTTTCTTCGCGGTCGCAGTCTGGCGGAAGAGGAGAGGTTCTAGCATGCTTTTGTACGCTCCGCGGTGGAAATTAGTCGAAGTTACCTAATGGAGAGTCTACGAGTACGATAGACAGACATAACTGATGCAAAGATCGAAACTCATTACTTTATTATCAATCACGATTCAAGGACCAAACAACGATATGGCGACCAAATCATCAAACGCCGAGCCAATGGGAAGGAGAGGCAGACAGAGTGATGAAAAACACGGACCATCACATCAAACAATTTCTACATGCAAAGAAATCACACTTCAAGGCAAGATCAGGTTAAGCCTAACGATTTAAAGAAAAGCACCTTGAAAAAATATCACTCATATGAACCTTCCGATCCTATATACATTCACCTCCTCACCCGGTGGAAGACTCTGCCCTTTGGTAGCCCATACATCTCTCTTACGTTACGTACATTACGGTCCCAGCGAGATCTCCAGACATGGGCGCCAACGGGCGTCAAATTGCATTTGGAGACAAAGTCCCTTATATCAAATCCATCCCTCTTGATGTTACCCATATCTTTCAATGGCTCACCGTTTTGACGGAAAACCCACACCGCGAGCCTATTTACAGGAGCGTTTTTCTCTGGGGTAGGAGGAATGTAATCGCACAACTCGGAACCTTTGTTGTCAACCAATTTCTTTGCCGAAATTTCATTATCAACGTTGGAAAGCTCCACGTCCTTCACACCCCAATTCAGGAACGTTGAGAAGGAGTCCCGGTTTAGATCTGGGACATCCGGGTTGACCACCAAGACGGTATACAGCTGTTTATCGATTTTTTCAAACTCTGTAACTTTCAAAGTCGGGGGTCTCGATGTTACATTGGAAGAGAGTATCTTACCTGGTTCTATCCACGTTTCCACATTGTTGTGTGGGAACTTGAGCTTTACGTCTACTTTAGGATCGAGTGTTGGCAAAGTATCGGGGATCACGTGAAGAGTTTCTAGTCTTTGCATGAGCAGCATTAAATCAAAAGAGGTCCACTTTTCTTTCAAGTAATGACGAAACACAGGCTGAGTCAGGTCAAGAGAGTTTGTATTGTAATGTGCTTGGAACAGAACTTCAGGATTATACTTTTCTGCGTTTGTTTCCAAAGACTCAATCTCTGTTTTAGAAGAACTGGACCCGATTTTCATGTAACATTCGTTTGCCTGCTTTTGTAGAATGTCGTAAGCGAGAGGGTATACTTCTTCGAGGCCCACCGGAGAAGCGTATTTTATCTTGTTGGCCCTTCTGCTCAGCGTCACAGGTCCATTGGGGAGGTTCGCACTGAGCAGAGCCTCTTTTAATCTGGGATTTTTGATCCCTAAACTCGGCGATCGTTTGGCAAAATTCGACCAGATTCCCTTTGATGCCATGGTGAAAAATGTGGTGAAGGGATGTACGGATGGGAAATAGCCAGTGACGAACAACGCGAAAGGGTTTGAGATGTAAAGACGATAAAAGATGCGTAGAAAAACATATTTGAATTAGCATTTCTTTTCTCGCTACATGCTGCTTTTTTTCTCGACTTATGGTCGTCGTCCCTTCCCTCAATTGGGACCGCCTCTTACGGACAATCCTTGACGCAACAACCAGACCCATGCCTAGATCTTGTTCGAAAGTTTTCTAAATAGAATATTCATTAAAGGCTCACCAAGGCCTTGGGACAAATTTTGAACAAGCTGTTCTATTCAAGCCATTGAACCATCAAGAAATAGAGGAGGCATAACGAAACGAAGTGGACGGAGATGATGACATTTTCTCCTTACTTCTCAGCAAGATAAGTGACCTGATTGAAAAATCTTTTGGTGGATATTGCTGTGACATCAATTGAGTTAACCACCGTCAATTCGGTCATGTCGTGCTTAACTGAAGCAAAACAGCAGTTCTGGAATCGCAGATGGAAGCCTCTCAGGGTTATGGGTTGAGTCCCAAGTTGAGCCCATCTGAGCCAGATGTTTCCAGTCATTTTGAATACGCATCCTTGGAGCAGCATTTTCTTGGGTATATATGAGAGATGTGATCAATGTTTTTTTTCTCAATCACTGCACACTGTTCAACTCAACGGTGTGTGAGTATATCTTGACTGTTAGGCATTCGGATACGCCATATACCCATTCGAGAGTGAGACGTTGACAGAGGATTTACGAGTACATGAGACAGGCATTCACCAGTCTTCCGGGGAGAGTATTCTAGGTACTGTAGAGGACTGAGATATTCTATTGAAGAAGGAGCGTTGGGAGGGGAGCCCTGGAATGATCGAGTTCTCCTCCCAGGTGAAAGTCTTCTTAGGGTGGAATAAACAGAGGAAAACCATTTTTTCTGTCTTTCACGAAACCTTCTTTGACGGTCTCGATTTGCTAATAGCCGTTATAAGGGGAGAAAGTTACCGTAAAGGCGAAGAGAGCTATCGAGTGGTGACGCTTACATAAAAGCGCTATCAGATTTTTCTTTATATTTGAAAAATGTCATGTATTTTTTTGCTCCTTCAATTTTATAATATTCCAATCTTACACTTTTATCGGAAATTTTGACAGTCTTTTTGGTTAATGTGGCGTGGCAACTCAACAAGCTCAATCGGTTTATATCTGACCCCACAACTTGATACACAGATTCCTTCTTATTGCCTCATCTCACCAGGTAACTAGACTGCAAAATGAAACTTTGTCGAGTGGATCTAGCAACATTGAAGCAATATATTCCTTGCGAATTTGGCATAAAATACTCGACGCTGAGCCCTTGTAGCTTTGAATGCCATATATATTTTTAAAATAGTCCTTCAACACGCTTTTGTAGTGACACTATGTCATGATGTTCTTTGAGTGTCGGGAAATGTGTTTGAACTGCAAAAGCGAACTGAAGGCATCATCGAGTGGCAATTTCTGTCACTCTTCTCGCCAGTTGTGTGCTGCTCCCTCAGGGAAGACAGCACACTTAAAACTCCAGCAAAATTGAATTGCGGCAGAGTGAGAACCTCGAAAACCATTGCTTGAATGCGCCAGTGGCCACGGATTTGGTAACGTGGCTTGAACAAGCTCTTCAGAAAAAGTTTAAGAAAGGTTTAGCACAATGGTAGTACGATCGCACCTTCTCAAAAATCAACCAGCCGGTTGATAGAAATTTATCCTCAAATCGCTATTGGAAACCCACTTCTTGGTTGGCGCTTTGGACGGCAAACAGTTGGTTGAAAAGCTCCTCAAAGGTGGAGGTTTTTTCCTCGTTTCTTGCGTTACAGACCGTCTTCTTTTTATGGGTCTGCGCAAAACCCTATACGCCAAACTTGGCGCACAATCCACATCAAATTCAAACACAACAGTACAAAGCTTGACTTGACTTTCCGAGTAATACTCCTGAACAATGCTAAACTCCTTGGCTGAGAACTCAGAAACACCGTTCAAATGATAATTTACAATCGCTGCCCAGAATCTGTTGTGGAACGGATCCTTAATAACAGTTGAACCTGTGTGGCCAACCCCAAAAAGGGTTTCACTTTTCTCAATGAATAATTTACCCTTGTGATATATTTTTGTCTTGGAAGTAAGACAACACGTTTCAGTGGTGTTGGTCAAGATAATCTCCAGCATGCTACAAACATCTGGACTGCTTCCAAGACCAGCTTCGCGATTTTGGGGCAAACACAACGACACTTTTGCGTGCAATATGTCACCATCAAGCGAAGCAATTATATCGTCGTTAAATCCTTCCTCTTTGAGATCACCCGCACAGTCAATAACGTTCGAAACACTTCCCCTTGAATCAAGAGACAGTGAAAGTCGACCCAGTCTCAGTATGGGCTCATCTTTTTGGATTTTTATGGTATCGTTGTATTTCTTCCTCAGCTCTTCAGCTTGACGAATGAGTATCTGAACCGTCTTCGCTTGATAATGTCCATCGATGAGATCGGTTGGTTTCAATTTTTTCCAGTTACTGAGAACGTCTTTGATGTGTTGTGTATCGAGCAAGAGTCCTGATCTAACTCGAAGGTGATCAACAAGAAATCGGTTGATCGGTTTATATTTTTCTTTCTCCTTGATGTAGTGACTGAGCCCTTCAACGATGATCCCGTCTTGCCCACCGTCTGGTTTCGGCGACATTTGCTGAGGAACCTGAGAAGAGAATACTTGAGGAAGGAATGCTGGAGGAGAGAATACTTGAGGAGAGTATATACTCGAGACAGGAGTAAGCTCGTCTAAAGAAAGAGGCCCCTCTTGAAACATGCCCAACCACGAAGAGTCGCTCATTGTGTTGATTATTTTAGAAATAACGCATGCTGAAGGGATAGAACGCGTAAACAATAGAGGTGCATCTTTCTGGTTGATGCACGTCACTTTGGTCGAAGATCGCCGTATTTTTTCACTCTATCCATGGCATTCTTTGCCATCGACAGTACAAACTGATAAATTAGGGACGAGATATCGTAGCGGTCGTTGAGAAGGATCATATAAACCCAAAGAGTGCTTAACATGGGCCCTAATGCTTTTAAAACCTCTCGAAACAGAAGCGTGAGAAGCTCGAAAAACTTGTAAAACGCCTCGTCTTGACGACTCGGGCCACCTTCTTGTCCGCACGATTCGAGGACTGCGTCTTTCGCCTCAGATGGAAGGTTTGTGAAAATAGCAGCAAGTTCCTGGTTCCCTCCCTCGTGAACCAATTTCTCAATCATTGAGCCTACGGATCGAGCCATGAGTTTGTTGGTGAGTTCGTGGTTACGGAAAATGTCATCGTTATTCACAATCAAGTCCACTGTACGCATTCCATCGTCCTCCTCCCCGAGAATAGACTCATACCTTCTCTTTAAAATAACGCGGTCGTAAATACGACGTTTACTACGGTTTTCGGGCGCCATCATTGTTTGCATTTCCTCTTGCTTTCTCATCATTGAGGGGAGGCAGGTTACATGTGCATCCATACACCTAATGGGTGGTGCATTGTTGATAGAAAAGCCAACTTAGTAGACCGTATAACCTTCTTGTGGCTGCAAATACTGAAATCAACGCTTGTATAATGTATACTTTCTCATACTTCATATAAAAAATAAAGCCTTTTGTGAGCCTATACCATCGTATCTAATATTCCTCTATCAAGCTATAATAAAAACTTTATCACGGAACTGTCGTATACCACAATAAGCATGTTCACTCACAGGGCCAATTATCACAACCAGCAACTCTCACTTCAGTCTATTATCGTCATCAGCCACCCATTCAGAAGCATCATCCTCCTTTTTCGTAAAAAGACTCTTATTATCAAACTTGGCCCAGTAAAATCCGCTACATTCGTCATTCTTATAGGAGGAGTTGCATTTCCAGAAATACTTGCCTCTAATTTTTGGATCCTTAAATACACGGCCCAAATTCATTTGATTGCCGCAGTGACATTTCGGAGCCCTTTCTACAAAGCTTTTCTCATGATACCTGAAAGTGAGATTGAATCTAGTGATGCCGCTCGTCTCGTGTAGCTCAATATCCCGGCTAAGAGGGTTGACACAGTGTTTAAATTCCTCCTGGGTTCCGCCGTGCATGATCAACAGAGAGTTGTGCGGCAGCGGAATACTTATTATCGGGTTGTGGTTTCGTTTATAGGGGTAGCATTTACGCAATTGAAACACACGAGTGGCTCCAAGAGAAAGAGATACAATGGTTGCCTGATGCCCTATATAAGTCATCTTATCCGAATGCCACATGAGATTGTTACTCTTCGCATCATACTTGTTCACAACCACTGTGTTGCCCACCCATTCATCGTGTTCAAAGGGCAGGCGGTTTCTGTCATTCCGCACCTGCTGAACATAGTCATTGACCAAAAGCTCGGCCATTTTCAGCTCATCAAAGTAGGTTTTGTTCCCCAAGTCGCTCGCCAGGTAACTAACACCCACAGCGCTATGGTCATCACGGAAAAAAGCCGTAGAATGATTTGACTGACACTTTTTGCCTGCAATATAAAACTCGTTAGGTGAATAGACTTCATTCAAGCCCTGAAGCTTGATTAGCAGACTTTCCGCCAGTTCAGCTGGTAGAAAGTTTTTCTCAAAACTAAGATACGGCACTTTTGACTCGATTTCATTCTTGGAGTATAAAGTGACATGTTTGAAAGTCTGTGGTGCAAGAGAAGATGAGGATCCTTCACCAGATAAGGATAGAGTTGATTGATGAGTCGTAATCTTTCTTCTTTTAACAGAAGAGACCCCAACATTCTCCTCTATAATCAGCCGCGCCTGCGAGACTGATCCTCCACAAGATATCAAAATCTCTAACAGAGAGGCATTGGGGATGTCAGGGAAACTTCCCTTGAGTTTACTTAGTTTCGCTTCCGTTTCCATATGCACTCATTTTTCAAGTGCCCGCAGAAACGTAGCCTCCAACCACTATAAGTCATGTTGCCTTCTTGAGATTCTGTACTGGATGTCCTCTTGAGGCTCCCAGAGACAGAAGCCAGCCGTCCAGCGGATTCATTAGTTTAACGTATAATTGCTGAGTAAGCAAAAGACTCAACGAACGGATTCCGGATCCTGCTACAGGGAAGCCTGCCATAGATCACATCTTGAATTTTATTGATGGTGCACGAGAATTATTTATCCTATACGCCTCCTATAAATTTTATCTATTCTAGCTCTATATCAACCTTTTGATATATAAAGATCGATGTTGAAAATGCATAAGTCACCCACTGACTAACACTCTTTGTAAATAAAGTCCTGCAATGTCAGCCTCTCTCCCATTTTCTTATTGAACGATTCCGTAACACTGCTTTTTCTCAGGTTGGTCTGCTCTTTCAATGGACTACGAGTAAGCTTAGCTTCTGAGCACCGGAACTTTTCCCACAAACCAACGGTCTTTGACGGCGTGTCGAGCATCCGCACTTTTGCAGGATTGGCCGGGGTGATGATATCATCATGGTCTGAGACCTCGTCGGACGAAATGGGCTTCACCTTTTTGCGTTCAGGACTGTTTATATCCACATCGCTCAGTTCGTATTCGCTGGAGTTGAGCTGAAGGTCCGTTGACTCTGCTGGTTTGGCAAAAAACTTGGAGCTGCTGCTACACTCTGTGGTATCAGAGAATACCTTAAGCCGTTTGGCCAAAGGAGAGACCTTGACCACTTTCTGTTCCTGGACCTGAGAGTGGATCTTGCGTTGAGGCGTAAAGAACGAATCAATCGATTTGTACACCTTCGGGGTCAT
>JAJLSF010000094.1:0-10500 GCA_030567395.1 Citeromyces hawaiiensis
GGAAGGAGTTTGGAGAGACCTTTAGATTTTCAAGATCACAATTGTACCAACACATGCGCCTTAACACCGTCATCCTAAGGTGAAACTGGAATCAGCTACTGGTTCAGTTACAGAACCATGCCTTCATAACCCGGGTGAGGAACTGCAGAATTTGGAATGTCATAGACTGGGACTCTGTAAATGGTTGATAATACCGAAATACTACCGCCATTTCCCTAGAAGTGCTGTTACTGGCCAGCAAATACCATAACATTTAGGACCTCCCAGACTTTTGCGAGACATGGGATATGAATTGCGTCAAAATATCCTACGCAAATATGGGTGAGGTTCACTCCGATTAGTAGATCGTAGATCCAGCGCGTAAGCCCGTAAAAGCCAAGGTTGCGAGCACCTTCAAGGAGTATGTCTGTGAATAGAAGAGCCCACGTTTTGCTCAAGCTGATCTATCTCCGTCAAACTTGGGCTGTGGTAAAACTTGGAATAGACATACACGTTCACCAATGCCGCCTTCACACTTGTTGGCAATCCATACATGGTAGCCTGTGTGAGGTTGTTGACTGTGTGCTTGATTTTCATGCTCCAGTCATCAAAGAAGTATTCAACTCCGAGATATTTGCCTCGAAAATTAGGCAAATTCTGAACTCTCTGCATGGTTTAAGAAATCAGGTTCCCTATCAGACACATATCTACTTCCTGGCCTGAGAAAAGGACCAAGTGCGATGTTCTCGTGTTCAGCACGCACCGCGATATGATGGTAGTCCTTTGCATCTTTAAGCAAAGTGACTATTCCGTCAGCAGAGAGCTGAATGTTCAGGCTCAACTGCTGACCTAGAGTGGACGAGCTGATATCTTCAACTTCCTGCCTCACCGCTTGAGTATGGGGCTCAAGATAAATAGCAAAAATGCCAGGTGCAGTGGGACTACCCTGCCTGATAACAACGGCTTGATTATGATTCACATTCGAAATGAAGTGACGGAAATTTGGTCCAAACCCTAGAACAGATCTGCTAGATACTGATTATCCAGTCTATCATAGACTTTATCCAAGTCGAGCTGGTATAAAGGGGCCTCTTGGGATAATGACGTGGCATTCAGTAAACCTTTTTCACGCAATAGGCGAATGTTTTGCCTTCGGGTCTCTGAAATGGATAAAACGTTTGTGCTTTTTCCCCAGTATATCAGGCAAAACCTTCACCAGCCTGCGATTCACTACCGCGGTGACTACGCAAGGCTCTACTTCAAAGATCCATCTCAATGGATGCCATCACTCGATTCTCACATTTGGTCTACTTGATGCTATATGCGGGTTCAGGCGTATGCCATTTTTGCTACCAGAGAGTAGAGGTAGTGATCGAACTTTGCATCAAGGACTGTTCGGTTATTGATTATCTTTGGAAGAAGCTCAGGATGACAGATGTATCATCTGGAAATGCGGAATTTCTTGTTTCCCCAAGTACGCAAGGGCTCGTTGGTGACTAGGAGAAGGTTTCTGGTAAAGCTGGAAGCGGTTCGCAGCATATCAAGAAACGCGGTGCACGAATGGGCGGAGAAATTGCATCGAAACGATGTGTACCCAAGGTACAAGGAGAGGATCCAATGAGGTTATTTCAACATGGCAAGTCTTCTTGGTGTTTTTTTCTCAAATATCGATTACAGTTAGCAGTATTTATTTCTTGACGTGGGAAGTTTAATTCGCCAACGTCGCCTTGGATCGTATCGGGTCTGGTGATATCATTGTTAGTAGTCATACTTAGATTTATAGCAAAAATGTTAATTGTTTGCTAATGAGTTTATTACTCTCTCTTTTCTCCCTCTCTGTCAATAAATGGGCAGAACTCCAATTATATACTACCAAGTTGCCGAGCTACCAATTTTTCCTCCGTTATGCAATCCTATGCATGAGACGTTATTAGGAACCAATGGTATTGGTCCGAATTCTATTTCATGGGCACCGAGTCAATAATTCTGACTTGGTCCCAAATTACTGCATATGCAGCGTGCCTGCCAGAGTTCCCTGTGCCAGAACTTCGGCGTCAACCTGTTGTAGTCGACCTAAATTAATATAAAGGAGATTCGGGTTCATGAGTTGTATGAACCCAAGCCTTAGTGGCCTGTGGAGCAATCTAGTTTGCGACTCTCTACCTCATGCATTGCAGTGCATATGCATGGCCTACTGCATGGCCTACTGCATGATGCAGTTGAGCATGGTCTTATGCCGAAGGGAGACTATGCTGATTATCATCCCTTCGAGGGAGCTGACTATTTCCGCCATTCTTACTTCTGTGGAAGGTGGTGTTGTACCATTGCTCCCTCCATCCGACTTTTACGGAGTGACTGACTGGATTTATAGTATAATGCTGTTTTGGCGTTAGTACTGTTGTAGATACTTACTCTTATGCTGACATTATTGAATCTTATTCTTTTTGTACGTTCAAAAGAAGAAAAGTAAGCCTTCAGACTTTCCAAAAGTTGAGTAGCTGCATCAGCAGTAATAATCGCATCGCTAGGTTTTTCATCAGCCTGAAACGACAACCTTGAAAAACTCTGAAAAACAGCCAAAGAAATCCTTAGATTATTTTAGAGGGGGCATAAAAGGCATGAATTGAAATCGAGTCTATGTCTGGCATTTATTATCGATTTTTTGCGCCAGCCTTAAGAAACATGTTTTTTCCTGTCCTCTCACTGTCCGAATTCGGAAAACTTTCCCTCAGTTCTCAGCCGTTTTAGTGTCATCTCCACTGCCTATTTCCAATAACTCAGATTCGAATTATCTGATCGATAGAGGACATATAGCTGAAGCTCGTTTTAGACGTGCACCCAATAATCTGAACCTCACTCGACGATTTTCCCTCTGTTATAGTACGAACTTCTCAAAGTTGGCGTAGGCGACATCGATGAGGGTTTGAGGTTTATGGAGCATATACGGCGAGCCTTATGTAGACCATGAAAACGTTAGTCCTTGATCCAGAGAAAATATCAGCTGCATGATAGAGACACAGAAGGCTTCCAGAAGGAGACCAAGACTTTAAAAATGTCTCCTCTCAACGTGTTCCTTTGTATATCTCGCATAGACCGAATGCAGTCGGTTTTTCAGACCAATAGAATGAAGCCGATGAACAAACCAGCCATCTTTTTTACGTATATGTGCTGCTGATACTGAGCGTTTAGCCAGAATCACTTTCTCTTCAAGCATTCACAACGCTTATCAGCTTCAGCCTAGATTTGCAGCCCTCTGGAAAAGCCAGCGCTGCTTCGGAGATGCCACAAGTTCTCTGACGCTAACAATGCGGATACTGAGGACTTAACGACTGACTTTAAAACTTATACCTGCCTTGGCCTCTGCAGAGTCTCTCTGTGGTCTTGTTTTGTTGCAGCGATGGCAAAGAGTGATGAACAACTTGATCATACGGCAACGTCATCATGCAAGGTACAACCACTTTTCATACAACTGCCGAGAGTCCCAGAGGAGGCGCCTAAGTACTTGTAAAGACGCAAAGCTCCCTTCTAAATCTGCTGTCCTAGTCATTTGCAAATTCAGAAGCAAATATTCTTTGCTACAGCCAGGCATACTTTGGCCAACGATGACCTTTGCCTCCTGCCTCACCTTTTTAATTGAGAGCCTAGCTTGTCATGGGTGGATAAAAAAGAGAGTGCCAAAGACTTTGTACACTTTCCCTCTCTTTGTGTATATCCTCTGTCTTGTGATGATCTATTGCTTGAAAATGCACCAATAGACTTTCAGGATTCAGGGTTTGATCTTTCGTGGGCCTTTCAATGATCTATCTAGAGTAAAATTGAAAATACCTACGCATTTGTCGGTTGCTGCTCATGATTGTCCTTCAAAAGAGGTTACCCAATTGAGGAGACCGAAAAGTAGAGGCTGGAAGAGAGAGTAGCTGACCTGATTGGAGACTAAGCGAGTTCTGCTTTGTTTGCTCTTCTTTATAGTGTCTGCTCTGTAGGTTCTGCTATGTTTACTGATTTGTATCACCTTCCATACAGATCGCTAAAGACGTATCTCCTTCCAAATTGGTCGCAACCCAACCATAAAAGGTTTGACAGAAATGAGAATTTCGCTATTGCCTCTGTGGAAATCATAATCAGACGGTCAATTTCTATGTGCTTGACTCACTTTTTAAAGCCACCCAGCCGACTACCTACTTTTGGTTTCTACAGTGAGCTGATTTTATTGTCCCAGACATCACTGTCGGCCAGATAAAAGTTAGATCTCATTCTCGCAAGACTTTTTTCAGTGGGAGAGGTTTCTCTTGAACGATGGAACTGTCTTGAACGTCCCAGAAAAGCTCCACCTGATCAGGACTTTCAATACTCGTCTTAATTAAATTGCATGAGAGAGAGAGAGTCATAAGCTGGTATTCATATTCTCTCAGAAAAAGTGTTGCTCTATTACTTGCACTATCGTACCCAGACACCAATCCTTTGTTCCTACAATTTACGGGACTGTCCCTGCTGATTTGGGCTTTCTACGGGATTCTTAACCTTTTTCACTTCATAGTGATAGTCTTGAGTCTCAAAAAATGCAAATAAAGTTCACTGCATATAAGCTCATGCAGGCCGGGAAGTTCAAGCCCCGCAGAAAAAATCTAAACCAGCCTGAAACTATGGTAAGTCTGACCAGTTCACTGAGAAATGAAACGATTCTTTCCTTGTAAAATTTGAGCAATTTCACCATTGCCGAGCCATCTGAAGAAAAACCGCGACGCATGCAACTTTGAGGCGTGCAGGAGGGGGGGAATGCGGCTTTTGATAATATCGCCTCAAGCAACTTTTCTAAACAATCAGCTAAAAAAAAAAATGGGACCCTTACTACATTTAAAAAGTAATAGTTTCGCTTTACGGTACAAAACAAAAACCGTTAACCGTTTGTTTACGTGAATCTATAATTAGGCTGCATTAGGAAGGTGGTATGCAGCCTGTGTAATCTGCATATAAAGACCCTTCTGGAGCCACCGGAAAAGGCGCATCAAAAAAAGAGAAGGGAAAACTACCCACCGATCGAATCTCTCAGAAGGAAAAAAAAAAGTGCCTCAAAGAGCCCCGCTTGCCATCCTCTTCCACTCCTTCAAGGCGGTTTAAGGCGTGTTACGTAAGCACAGAAGTGGATCGTGCATAAATTTCATGCAGTCTCCTGTTACTCCTCGCATATCTATAAAAAAGAGTGAAATCTCGCCACGCTGAGAAAAGAAAACCTCCTCACACGATTCCTTCGCTATGACAGTTCCGCCGCCTGAATACGATCTCGCTCTCCTGAGGGAACATGCGTTTCACGATACAAATATAAGGCAACTGGTGATACCTCCTGCTGCTCTAGAAAAAGGGTTCAAGCCGATCCACGAAAAGGGCCTCGGTCTATTTGAGTACGAGTACACCTCTCTCATGAAGGAGAGTCCACAGCAATCAGCATTTTGGTTGACATCTGTAGGCTTTATACTCGCACTTGTGTCACTTTTAACGCTTTTAAAAGCGAGAAGAAGGCCAGTGGCCGCACAGATCAAAGAGTCGGCTCTTTTCACGCCAGTATCACAGTCTGTTGTAACCTTCCCGTTCGGGCTGCCCGATCTGGAGAGCGGCCGTGGCTCAGATGACGAATCTGCAAATAACTCTCCACAGTCTCCGTTGTTGCAGTCTCCGTTGTTTCTCAAGGAAGAGTTTGACAATTTTAAGCAGCCCACTTTTGCGGAGCAGCTATTGAGAGAGAAAATTCATTGAAAATACCGTGGTCCGCCATTTTTTTCAGAACCGGCTGAGACCACCATACTTATACCATTTTGAAAGATCTAACATTCATTGCATATACCCTAATACGATCTTAAAACCACGCCCACTTACAATTACCGACAATGATGTCTAGTTGCCATTCATTTGTAACAGGAAAGCCTCCTAAAAACCCACATAGCAGAGTGCAAAATTCAACCAACAAAGCATATCTCGTCAGGTTTTCAGTTCTTTTCCTGATCAGGTAGCGCTTCGGATCTCGCTCCCCTCAACGTAAGCTCTTTGTGGCGGATAATTCTTGAAGCAGCAAGTCGAGCCGGATGTTGGTCACCGTCTAGTTTGCTCTACATAAATCATTGAAAGACCAAGGATCAGGCCTTCTGAATGCTCAGATTATTGGTACACAGACCTCTACCAAGCAGGTCCCGGATTTTGAAGATAGGGCCAAGGCCATTTCAAGTGCAGCAACTTCTTACTAGCGATGTGGTTTTCAACTTTCACAAAGAATCCGCCGATCTTTATTACTATGAGCGTCAAGAGCTCAATAACTATAAAATTTTACAGGCATTACTTCAGGCGCTCTTGCGTTTTCACCAGCAATTAGCCAAGCAGAAACGATTTTTGTTCGCTATTGTTAAAGCTACGCTCATGAATAAAGTACAGAGCATGATTGAGTTTAGCTTGAGTTTTACCAGGCTGTGAATCACGGCAACTTGTGGTAGACCCAGATCAATAGAACGAATAAACATATCTCCATTTGGTGGAGATCGAGAAGAGATAATTCGACGTTATTGTAACTTTCCGCTTTGAAATTGATCAATTAACCACCTATTGTTGATGAAAGTTTGCTTTAGTGAAGCAAAAGTCGCAGACAGGAGTGTATTAACAGCAGGATGAGGAATGGGTTCCAGCTGTTCAGATGGGTCCAGTCATCTTGACCGCCCCGCTTCCATTGAGAGAACCACAGGTTGACCGGACTTTAGCAAGAGATCTGTTTGGTAAAAGCACCAAAAATTAAAGTCGGTTGATAATTGGCAGTTGACTTCAGAGAATCTGTAGATATTCTTCTCGGGAGAAGCTTTGGCTCAGAGCCCTTCAGAATATTTAGGGAATGCTGCTTACAAGCTGTGGAAGTATAGAAGGAACTGTCTACTGACGTATCTCCACATATCAACAAAGAAAATACCCACGAAATCTGATGAGGATAGAATTTTTCAACCATCATGTTCGTACAACTGCATGACAGTGCATACACCACCGGATCTGATGTGATATAGATCAGGTGTTGAAAAAGATAAAATCGGAGTAGGAGGTCAGCAAAAAGAAAAAGATCGCCACATCTGGAGAGCCTTATCTTGAAGAAATGAGTTCGAGAAGATCTTACAAATTAAATCTTACGTCGCCCCCGCACACCTTGTATGCATTTTGTCGCTGTTTTGATTTTATAAGGTCCCAAGCTTTCGCTTCGTTCCATATCATAGATGTGGAGACTCGGCAGGAGTTTATTTCAATAAACAGTCACTCACCCGTTAAATAGTAAATACCTAGTCCCCACGGTACCTAGATCGTAGACGCTACTCATCAAGCTTTGCATAATACCGGGATACGAAAATCCAAGAAACTTTCCGCTTACCACGAAAGTCCTCATCTTGTAGTTGCGTGCTGCTCGATCGTGGGACCTATGGGGACCTCCATCATGCTTCCAGCTATAGATGACGTTGCTTCATCGCTAGACACTTCGGTATCTATTGTCAACGTTTCTGTAGGAATCTACTTACTCACACTTGAGATCTTTCTCTTCTGTGGTGGTCTTTATTTTCGGAACGATTCGGCCAAAGATCCGTATACGTAATCAGTTTTGGCCTGTTTGTTTGCTTTTCGATAGGAACTTCTCTCTCTCCAACTATTGGATCACTTATAGGCTTTTCGCGTGCTTTCTGGTGGATCTTCTGCTTCCGTCCAGTCGGTGGGTGCAGGAACAATAGCCGATCTCTATGCTCCTTCCAATCGAGTTAGAGCAATGGGCTACTACTACCTTGGCCTGCTCATGGGGCCCATGTTGGCTCCCATTATTGGCGGTGCTCTTGCGCAGGGCTGGGGATGGAGAGCCACTCAATGGTTCTTGGCTAATTTCAGTGGAGTATGTTTTATGGGAACTCTCTTTTTATTGCCAGAAACTCTCAGAAATAAAGAAGCTGTAAGAGCCACTTCTCGCAGAGCACTCAAAGATGTCGAACAACCAGAAGAAGTGGCTGACCCCCTTTACCCTTCCCTATCGAGAGTATCAACCCGTCGAAGAGACGATCCAAGACTGGAATATCTACAACAGGTGTCCAAAACTAGAGCAGCTGAAATTGAAAAGGGCTGGACAGCGTTTTTGAAAAATGCATCCTACATCTACATCTTCCAGCCTATGAAATCCGTCATCTTCCTAAGGTATACCATAGTGTTGGTTACTTTATTATATTCATCCCCGGCTTTTGCCGTGCTTTACTTTGTCAATATGACACTCGCCTACGCATATGGGCAAGCCCCTTACAGCTTCCAGTCTGTCATTCTGGGACTGGTTTACATCCCCAATTCCGTGGCGTACAACATCGCATCCATCTACGGGGGTAAATGGACAGACCACTTGTTGAACTCGTACAAGAAGAAATACGATATTCTTCTACCAGAAAGCCGAATAAGTTACAATGTGCTTATCGCGGCAATGAGATTTCCCATCTAGCTACTCATCACGGGCTGGTGTCTCGACCAAAAAGTGCACTGGGTCGCTCCGCTGGTGGGCACCGCTCTTTTCGGATTCGCCAGTATGATGGTGATCGGAGCTACTGTTACATGTCTAGTTGACACGCTTCCTGGGCGGGGAGCTACAGCTGTAGCGTTGAACATTCTCATCAGAATGATTCTCGCCGCCATAGCTACGTTGATCACCGAACCCCTGATCAGGGCCTCGGGAGTAGGAGTACTTTTCAGTATATTGGCTGGAATTATGTATGTTCTACCCGCATATTTGATTGTTTAGAAATGGAGAGGAAACAAATGGAGAGAAGAATTGGACCTTGAAAGACGTTTCAATGGCGACCTATGATTATTTCAAAAGCAAGGTGCGCGGTATTACTAACCATTTTGCAGAGGATCGGGTGACGGGTCTCGGATTTCGTGGAATTTTCCAACGAGGGCACGCTCCGTGGCATAACGAGGACGCCATGGAAGAATTTTTTCAAGTAAGAAATGAAGATAATGCTAGAAGAGCGTTTCGTTACATCGCATTGGATTTGGAGAACGATCCACCGATTTGGCCCAAGTTTTTCAAAGCGGTTCTAGCTCTTCCCTTCACATCCTATGAGATCAGCACGGATGGCGCTCTGTTGGCTGAAGGGCGACCAACAAGAACAGCTAGTGGGTCAGCTTCGCTTAGTAGGGGAGCACGTGCGTTTTCTCTCCGGATTGATTTCGAAACCCAAAGTCAAGAGTTGCCCGACGACTTCTTTGAAACCCATTTGAGATCGATCATGGAAAGGTTGGTGCGTAGTAGATCTCTTGCATCATTCGAAATTTTCTGTGAATGGATTTTCCCGTTTGATCATATGGTAATCCCACATAGCAACTCGACTCTTTTATTGAGAAAGTTCTCGGTTCACCTTTTGGATCCTATTTGCAAGTTTTTGACTAGACTACTCCAAGCCGGTATTATGAGTAATCCAGAACTTGATGCAAGTGATGGGGGTTTGCCAGTGGTCATGCCAAACGATCATCGAGATGCTATGTATAGTCGTGCCGACTTTTCGATTCAATTACGGGGAAGGGTCATCATCGTAGGTGAGATGAAACCCTTTCCCATCATCTCTGATGGCTCCCTTCAGACCCCGCAGCGCTATCTCCAGCAGCTTCTCGCCGAAATGATGTCTTATAGGGTCGATCATGGAGTGTTGAGCGATGGTCAAAATATGATTTTGGTAAAACTCAACAGGGAGGCGGCTGAACGTATACGGGTTGATGAAAGGAATGCAACGGTTTCGCTTTACTTTAGAATCCTCGACCCGCAAATTTCAAAGGTTACTATGAGAGCCGCTGCATTAGCATTCGTGGCTGATGCTATCTCAACTTGGGATAAGAACCCAGACGGGAGTCAGATGTCACATGAACAGCAGCTGTTGCATGAGGAGGCAAACGCTACGCTCTACACGAAAATCTTCAACAAGATAAAACTAACAAGGGCAGCTTTCGAGGAAAAGATGGAGAAAAGACTCGGGCGTGTTCAATCTGGGATCAGAGAAGCTGGTGTGGAAATGAATCTTGAGTTTCAGGATTTCTCTATGAAGTTGGATGACTCGGTCACGGTCGTACAGTGGGGAGACTTTTTTAGTCAGGTAGTGGTGCTCAGTGAAGCATCCAAAACAACCCTGAAAGGATGCCTCGGCAAAGAAGGAGCTTTGCCGCGAAAAATGATCCTCAAGGTGTTTGATCCCCTAAAAGCGGATGCAGCCTATGAATTGGATGATCCTGGCCGTCACTTAGCGGATCCCATTAGGTTTTGCCTCAGAGCATACCTCCGCGAGAATTTTGTTTATGAGCAGCTGCTGAACACGGGTTTCAAAAGCTGTTTTATAAGGCAAAACAATCTTTGTGGAACGTTTTATAGAGAAGGGTCTTGGATCATTGGACCGTTTTTGATCCTTAAGTTCATTGAACCTCAGGTGACTCCATTTCCGGTGAAAAGTCGTAAACATCTTGAAATGGCAAAAGACCAACTGACAATTC
>JAJLSF010000095.1:0-10168 GCA_030567395.1 Citeromyces hawaiiensis
CCAACCAAGGGCAGACCGCAAAGCAAGTAGATACAACATGCAGCAACAGAGTAAACAACCTTGTCATCAAACGGGAGTCTCTCTGCGGAAATTGGAAGCTCAACTTCGGGTAGAACCGGCACGAATGGTTTGATGAAATCTAAAGCACGAATCGACATCGTTGAAAGATGGTGCACGGATGTCCCTTAAAGCATCCAACAGGAGTTTAGGTGGGGATTAGTTCTGATGTGGTGGAACTGATTTAGTGGGGGGGAGTATTGAAGAGTAGACTTTAAGCGAGCGCTCTAGTATTCGATAGTGAGCTTCGCCGTGTTCGTGAGGAAGAATGAGAAGGGGGGTTTCTTCACATACAGTACGTTGTAGGTGCTTCTATAATTTCCGCTCTCCAATTTTTTCTGAAATGACGTATTATATCTCAGAGCTTATAGAGAAGGAACCATTTCATCGTGGTTGGGATATGGTTTGTTTAGTAAACTCGCTAATTGGAAGTTCACTGCTCGTCCTCTTATTGCGCACCGAATTGGTCTGGACCTCACTTTGATAGTAATAATCTATCTAACCCAGCAGTCCCCGCTTGAACCACTTGAAGAGGTCTTTCGACAGAGATTTGACGCTCCTGTTTGATGTCCTTGATTATGGAAAAAGGACAGCAGTGATTTCTCGTCTGGCAAATAGTTAGACATTATTCAGATGGAGCCTCCTTGGCTTCGAAGGTACTTTTGCAAGCGCACTACGCGACACAAGACTTGCGAGTTGACAAGCATTCACTTCAAGAAACAGCATATTAAACAAGAGACTGGGAAAAAGTGAATTGAGGTCACGTCAAGTTCTGCTCAAACAATAGGTCTTGAGTAGGACCGCACAAGTAGTTATGCAAAAACACTTGCGTCAGCATCCTTGAGGAATCATGACAGCTGAGCTGCACTGGCCGCTTCTGTGAATCCCGTATAATCACTGTGCTCAGGTTGTCAGTGAAAAAAGACGAAATGATCAAGTTTTTTCCCCTAGTGCGAACTTTGAGACGACTGCTCTCACATCGAAAGAGAGTGATGTCGTCTTCTATTCACCGATTTCACATTGTCGTCGAGGGTATGTATATCGAGTGTGAGCCCTTATGACTAGAGTCAATCACTCACTAACATTTGGGGTCTCCATACTCTTCTTGGTACGTTTTTTTGGCGTAAAAAGCAGCTTGATAGTTTTGATCTCCTGTCTGAAGATTCTGGAGATGTTATGTTGCCACTCATCATATGAAGTGCCTATACAGTTTCTTTGAGATGCAAAAGGTCAAATTGCGAAAAGTGTTACACGCTGATTAGTTGGGTTATCTTCACACCACACAATTTTCTTAAGCAGGGGAAGGAATGAATTAGCTTTTCGGCACAGCCCTGCGTCTGGCATTGATTTCTAGATATTTTCTGCTTCAAAGTCTATTTCACAACTATATAAATAAAAATTTCAACGTTTATCAATGACTCAGGTATGCTGACTCTTATCAGCAACTAGGAAAGCTTTGAAGCTTTCAGTTCATTTGGTCACACTACATTCTGGATTCTGCACGCCTTACAAAAAGATCCACCAATTTGGCCTCCAGTGGATCTAATTCTTGGTTAAGTGAATCGCACACTCAAGTCCGGGGTATCCAAGTTCGATTCCTGGCCTTTATGGTCTCAGGTGACTCTATTAATAGATTGTTGAAACCATTACTCTTCGTCTTTATTTAGGCGCCTAGTGAAGTTGCCTCTATGTCCGTTTATATCTTTTGTGCTGACCGGTTGAGACCTGAAGTTGCTTGTCACTTTTTCTTCCATCATAGGGTAGTAGTTATCGACAACGCATTTCTTTTCAAGTTGACTTTCACCAGTTGCTTTTTGCATTTTCTAGAATTTTGATTCTAAAGAGTGATATTTCGAGAGAACATTGTGCTGATCATCTTTGGTTGTAAAAATGTCGCAGATCAGAGTCCAGGAAAAAGATCAAGCCAGATCTAGATCAGATCAGATCTCCCTGGATCTAATTAAGCACGTTTTTGCAAATTTGTCGCCAGAGGGTCAAGTATACGTAACATTTACCTTCAAAAGATAAGATCTTTTCTAGGTAGAACTCTACCTTCAAATCAACAATGTATATTTGACATTTGAGCATTTTCAGCTCTCGTCAATTACTCGGATCTGGTGACCCTTTATCCCTCGGAGTCAGGCTTTAAAATCTGATCTATAATATGTCAGTGATAACATGCATTCATGGAGACACCCCCCTTCAAGTTTCGTGGGTTCAGATTTTGCGGATAAACAATAATCCGTCTAAATAGCGTTCTGTCTAGGACACAGGGCTATTGGGGATTCATCCTGCTAGATGATAATATGGTATATCCAGAACGTCTTTACCAAATATTCCACAGCTTAAAACATTGCATGCCGAATATGTAACTGATATAGAAGTATATCTCATTGTAATCATTCTCATTATGGAAACCTCCATAGCATTGAGAAGGATTATCATAGCAGAAGAGACGCATGTAACGGTAACAGTTCTCCGGCTGAGAAACCAATCAATAATTTCAACCAGGTGACGCTCACATCGATCGTCTCACACTAACGCTTCGCTTCAGTGAAATTCACCTCGCGAACAATTTTCTCGTCTTCCAGGGGCACTACCATAATATTCAAAACTTTCTTCCAAAAGGTGTCTTTAGAATGGCCGACTCACAGATCAACTACGAAGACGCTCTCAAATACTGGGAGAAAATCCCTGCCACCGTTGACGGCGTCCTTGGTGGATTTGGAGAAACCACGTCTGTTCCCAAAGCAGATGTGGTGGGATCAATGACTTTCTATCGTAAACTAAAGAGCAGAATGGGTACTGAAGATGGAAAGGAAAAGGTTGGTCTAGACTTTGGGGCTGGAATTGGTCGTGTAACTAGAGACTTTCTCCATAAAGTTTGCGATAAAGTGGATCTCTTGGAACCTGTTCGCCCATTCGTTGAACAGATGCATGTAGAGCTTTCAGATTTGAAAAATGACGGGAGAATAGGAGAGATTTATGAGATTTCCATGCAAAACTGGCAACCGTCTGAGCCTAACAAATATTATCTTATTTGGTGTCAGTGGTGCTGTGGCCATTTGACAGATGCGGATTTTTTAAAGTGGTTAGACCAGTGTCGAGTCGGTCTGCAAAATGAGGGAATGCTGGTTATAAAGGAAAACAACACAAGCTCGGACGAGGACGTTTTTGACCAAGAGGATAGCTCCAAGACGAGGTCCGACAAGAATTTGCGTGAGCTGATCGGAAAGGCAGGGTGGAAATTAATAGCTACAGAGAAGCAAAAGGGGATGCCAAAGGAACTTTTCCCTATTAGAATGTATGCATTAAAGCCTATTTAAGAGTCTGGTTTGTTAGTTTTGTTCAAAATTTTTCAAATATCAGATAGGGGTGAAAGACTATTTGTAATTAAGTGTCTTCATAGAGATCAGAGTGAACTATGCAAAAAAATAAATCATCACGTATTTGAGTTGGTAAACTTACCTTTGAATCTTGAGTGAGTTTGTTGGTGAAAAAAACTGGCGAAAAAAATACTTTATATACTATGAGTTTGGTTGAGGCACGCCCTAGGTGAAGAAATTTAAGGGGTTTTTAATAGAGACGATCTTATAATTCGGCAAAGGGTAAGCTAGGAGCTTTCAGCTTTAAAGACTTTTGTAGATGATTCTTCCTCGGCTCGACAGCCCCTGTTGGCTCTGCGGTAGAGAGAATTAAAAGAGGTTGAGGGAAGGAGACTCCCCATCGACCTGCGGAAGCCGCTCTCTGATTGCGTTATCGTGGTGGGAAGAATAGCAATTTATGAGGAGATGAAGACTGTGTTATTAAAGAATTTTAACCCCGATAAGGTGATAAGTATAGGCAGGTGCCAGCTTATATTTTACTACACACATGTCTGTTTCTGAAACGAGACCATTTTTTGAAGAATGGGTTGAGAGACTGGGTTGAACACATTTATGAGAAAAAGCAAGTAAATGATGCCCGATCTTTGAGAAGAAGTGACTGGGTCTAAGGTTTTGTATGACTTTGGAAAACGAACCCACGAAAGGCGAGGAAAGACCAAATCCGCAGATTTGTTGGACAGTTCTTTGAGGCTTTCAGCAGAAACCTCTTTGCTTGAATTCTGAGTCTCGTATTTGTAACACTATCACTAATGGAGTTGAGATAATGCTCACCATTCCAATCTGGCCGTTTTGGATCTAAGGACCAAAACAAAAGGGTGATGAGCTTGCAATTTGCTCAGCAATTCAAAAAAAGGAAAGAACCAAGCACGTTTCAGCTAGTCGTTAAGAAGGGGAAACTCTCAGCATACCTCAACCAACACACTGCTTTCTTTTCACAGACGTATAATTTTTTTGATCAGTTGAAGTATGCTCATTGAGAAGTACTTTATATAGGTTATTCAGGCGACGCTTATGCTGGAACATCTATGTGAACAGAAGAAGAAAAAAAAAAACCTCTAGAACATCGGAACATTTACGTGTAATCTCATAAAAATCGTAGAGTAAAAATAATCCACTCTCTCAGCTTTATCTATCGAACATAGATATATGTTAAATGCTTATTGCGACGAGAAGTATGAAGTGGAACCGGTCATTTGAATAGAGTCTCTATTACATGGCAGATATAAAAAGCACAGCAAACAATGCTTTCCTCAAGCTCTGATGCTGAGTCTCCCTTTTTCGAATCATGGCCAGCTCTTTGTGATAGAAGATTCTTGAAACATCAATCCGTTGAGAAAAAAGGTTCAGACAATCATCAAGAGTAATTGTCTTGCCGAGCTCACTTTCAAGTTTTGCCTTACTCTCGCTGAGCCCTTCACAATTAAATTCTTCTCCTTCGCCTGGTGCAGCTCTCTCCCACATTTCACCTAGGCCTTGATAAGTCAGCTTTGGCTGATTTATCCCAAAAAGAGAATCAACTAACAAAGAGCAAAGTCCACCCGGTCGCACGCCTTCTTCGATGGGCTTCAGAACCCGTACTTGGCAGTCGACTCGCGTCCTCATACGTATTCCCTTTTACACTCAAGCTCCTTTGAGTATCTCTGATTTATGAAGCAGTCTTCAGATCTAGATCCACCTGTTTTTCCAGACCAGCATCTAGATCCTGCATCTGGTGACTTTACAGCACTTTTGAGAAAAGCAAAACTTACTTTGCCGTTTTTTGATCACTAGCCATATGCTCAAAATTCGCTGTTGGGAATTGTTTTTGTTGGATACAGGACGTAAGTGAAGTATACAATTTAATAGCACGTACGGCGTAAAGCCCATCTGTGGTTCAGTACAATAGTGTACTGGATAGGAAAAGGTATACTAATACCTGCTTCCATGTAGTGACGAAGGTGAACAGTCCTACCGAGAGAGTTTGATTCAAGATCAGTCGGCTCTCTTGGCATAAGTCCATACAAGATGATCGCTCCATCGCTCTATGCGATTGACCGCATACGCTAACAACACATGTGTGGGGTTACATAATAGTATTGAGTATACTTCCCCAGGAAGGCCGGATTGGCCTGCGGTTACGAAAAGGGTGACCCGAATCTCCCTTGATGAGTTTTTGGTCGGAGGCAATTGGATTCAGATAGCTGCAAGCTATTGGTCAACGCATTAGTGCAGCATTAGCTACGTAATGTGCATGAATCATGTCGCCAAAATCGGACCCGAAATTGATTTCGGGATTCCGAGGCGTATGCGAACGACCTGATTGGTTCCTCAATGGTTCTGACTTTGGCGTTAAAGGGATAAGGGAGAAATGGCTGCATGCAGACGGTAGACGTATAAGATTGGTGTTTTCGCACGGCGGAAGGATAGATAGAAACAGAGATATAGCCAATTCACGTTCTCTCACAACAACTTAATATGGACACCAGCAATCTGGAGCATTACAGCACTGACGCTGACATTTTCTACATTTTATGAACGGCCAGCATGTATTACGGGGTAGGAAGCAAATGTCAGAACGCGTTCTAAAATACCCGGCCGAAAAACTCTCTTCATGATCAAGACGGGGGCTTTTCAATCCAGCTGATCGCATTGAATTGTGGTCGAGCCTGTTTTGAAAGATTTCTTTTTCACTGTGATGTACACACATCTCGCCTTCATCGCACAAGCTGGATTTGGCCTGACGTGTTCTCTGGCTATTGATAATTCCTCAAGTACCTTCAGGCTTTGACCATCGCTGATGTTCTTTCAACGGATACACTGATGCAGACAATAGTGGCAGGAAAAGGAAAGGGCGGAATCGAAGGCTCCATTCTTTTGAACTTTGCATCTCATTGTGCGTCTCCTCTGTTTATTAATGGCCCGTGGGCTTAAGCCATCAGAGTTTGCCTTGTATTCGCATGGCTCCGTTTGATCTTTTCTAACCGAGAAAAATAGACCTGGAGGTGACGGTAAAATTTGAACATGTTCCTTTGTACCTTCCGCTACGTATATTCTGCGTTTGAATCAAGATTATATCACACTTTCTTTCTCCAGGTAATAAAGTATTATGGCAATGAGGAATATTCGGTCTCACTCAAAGGGATGCAGGATTTACACGCTATTTATACAGTAACGTGCATGAACGATATACACGTTCATACACTGATGACGGAATGGGTTCAGCTAGAACGTTCGTTTTAACAGTTTTGTAGCACCAGCCGTCGTGATTGGCCACATCGCAACCTCCCGTTGTATCTTCTGCTATGTAACTTCCATACAGTCGAAAACCTACCTCCTCTGATTAAGTGCCGCACCCTGGTTCGCCAACTGATCAGCCATTTCGTTACCGTGGATACCCACGTGAGCCTGAACGTAGAAGATCTGAAGCGGCTTCCACCCTCTCAGCTTGTAGGCCCTGTTAATCTGCTCAATGAGGGAGATGGAGGGTTTGATCAAATCCACATGCATCACCGATTTGGTGTGGACAACTTTCTGGCCCTTTTCCATCTTGATACTCTTTATCATCCAGCTGTTGCGGATCCAATTCTGACACCACTTGGTGAGACAGTTCATGGTGTACTGAGAATCTGTGCCGATCCTGTAGCACTTTTCCAAAGTGCCGCCTTTAATTTCTTCCGCTATACACTCTAAAGCGTACTTGACAGCGGTGAGCTCAGCCCGTTGGTTAGTTTGTTTTTCTCCTTCAAGAGGAAGACCTACATTTCGTTTATCGCCGTCTCCGAAAAAGACCCCCCACCCGGCCACAGCACCAACCTTACCGTTCCCCTTTGAGGCTCCGTCCGTGTATATCACGTGGTGGTGGTCTTCGAGTTCCTGTAGCAGACGGCTCTTTTTGCCATCCAATTGAGTGGTTTTTTCTTTCTTCTTTTCTATCCTGTTACCACTTTTCCCGTCTTTCAATACCGCCCCTAATTCTTTCGCTCCGCAGCCCACAAATGATTCCGCCTCAGAGTTACTGGGAAACTTTTTGTACACCGCCCCGGGAAACCCTTTAACCTGCGACTCGCACTCAGCCCACGACCTATATATCCCGGGACACCGGCCCCGTTTTACTGCGTAGAAAAATATCTTTGCCATATGCACTCACAAGCCTTTATTCACAAGACCTTTCGTCTCTGCTTATGCTCAGAGGCTCGTTAAGGATTAGTCTGAGTTCTTTGAGGAGGCTTGTTGCAGGCTAAACCCCTAAAAATGAGGTTTGTTGTTGATTTGAGACACATGGTGCATGGGTGTATGATGTTTAGTTACGGTGCCTGCTGTTCCATACCTTGGATTTGAAGGACCTGGTACGACAAAAGTTAGGTCACAGCAGAGCTCATACATATGTGAAATTTTTCAAGGCAGGTCAAACAAGATCGTTGAGTGTTTCTCTTTAATGCATTCCACATTGTAATTTAATGATTTCTATAATCCGTCAACTTCAACTGCCTAAGATTTAAAGCTGGGGAGGTTATCCACCAAGAGGCGTGCAAAGGTCGTAGCTGCGGAGAAAAGTAAGACTGATTGAATGCGGTGCTTTGTGTACTTTAGAATGAGAGCAGAGAATAACCATTCAGATTGATTGGAAACATAAGGTACTACATGCAATGGTAAAGTAGGATGGCAGTTCTTGCTCTGGTGTCGCTGCAATTGCTGCTATTACTCATCAGTGTTTCTGCTCCGAATCAAATACGTCAAACGTCACCGCTTACAGTTAATATACTGCCCATTCTCCCACATGTTTAGAGATGGCTGCATAGTAACTATTTCCTGCATAGAGGCGCGTGCCATAAATCGCTGTGACAGACCAATTGTTGATGTCGCAGCAAAATACCATGATGTGCGATCTTGTCTGACCAAGGCGCTACACGAAGCGTTACTTCATTCAGCCCTTTGACTGGTCAGATCATGCTCAAAAATTGCAAAACATGACTTTACATAATTACAAGACAATGAGACAAGCCTGTTGTCATTACTCATGCTCAGAGGCTTGTTAAGGGTTAGTTGTTTAGGTCTGTTGTTGCCTACGTAGGATTGAAGGAGAACTCCAAATCCATGGTGCATGATGTACATCTTGTCCTCTAATTACACAACAGACATAGAGCAAACAAACTTGGCCTTTAAAGCAGTCACTTAAGCAAAGCTCCATGAAAATAATATACCGTCATTGTATTACGAGATGACGTAAGCCATGTTATCTTATGTACTTCAATTGGTGAAAGAAAGATGACGGATGTTCCTGCGAAATTGAATTGTGTGGCTATCACGAGATGTTTCAAGTACCGGTCTTTAACCAATGGTAAAAGCCACCAAATCTACATAATGGGAACAGGGGAGCAGGATAAATTACATAGCAGAGATCGTTGATCCAACTTTTCCACAGTCCTTTTTCTCTTCAGTGATCTATCAATTGAGCAATTCCGCTTCCCATTGATGGCATCAAACGCCTTTATCGTTTATATCCTTACAGATCTCCGTTCGCCCTTTAAGTCTGCTTACAAAAGTGACAGGACGATGAGCTGAAAGACGCCCTTTTCGCACCGTGATGGCCCATTTCAATCTTAGAAGCAAGTTGCTTAAATAACGGAGATCCCCGGCTTAGAAAGATTCCACTACAGACATTGTAAAGGACTTCTCCGGAGTAAGTTACTGCGAATTGGTGACCAAAACACGACCTTTTACGGCGATTTTACGACTTTTTATCACGTTATAGCCCGCTCAGGTTTATCACCTTCAAAAAACATCATAAAGACCATATGCCGCTCTCAAATTGAGATGGCCTAACGTGGGCACTTGGGGCGCTCCAAGTCGATGAAAGAGCTCTCCAAAAGTATGAGAGACGATCGGTCCATGCACGACCTATTGTGTTTCGCACAGCCACTTTTCAGACCTTTGTAGCGCGCGTAATTTCAATGGTAGAAAAACATAAACTACATTACTGAAGTTCTGTAAATGTAGAGAAGAGAACGGTATAAATAGTAGATCCCACAAGTCGGTACAGCAAAAGTTATTCCATATTAGGTGACACGATCGGCCAATACACGACCTTTTTGGGGCCACAAAACACTGATTTTGGAACCCTTATCACATCATAGCACGCTCAGTTCGAAAGATGTTGAAAAATAAAATACAGCATGAAGATGGTGAGAAAAGGTTGTAGCACTTTTTAAGAAACGTGGGCCCTTCAGGCGCTCCGAGTCAATGAAGGAGCTCTCCAAAAGTGCTTCTCTCTGAGACTTACGTAAGTTACATTATGCACCCGTTTTCTTACATCCACTATCTCGGTATGGCTAACCAGCGAATTCTAGTTGTGAACCCCAATTCATCTCAGTCCGTTACCGATAACCTGAGAAACCTTATCGAGCCGCAATACGGGTTCCAGGTCGACTTCTATACCGGCCCGCCGTCAGCGCCAGCTGAGATTGACGGCCCCGAGTCGGCACACCAATCTGCTAAAGCTTGTCTGCCGGAGCTGGAGCCGCTGCTAAAGGACTACGACGCTATGCTCATCGGGTGCTACTCCAACCATCCGCTAATCGCAGACTTGAAAAAATTAGACATCAACAAGAACATCTTGGGTATCTTTCAAGCATCTCTTCTCTACAGCTTGACCCATACCCCGTCAGTAAAATTCGCCATCTTAACTTCCACCAAATCGTGGGAAAAAGTTCTGGACCAGTCCATGCTCGAGTTTTTCTATGGCCCAG